>DWQW01006323.1:0-16468 GCA_018249695.1 Heliconius erato demophoon | reverse complement strand
GTGATTGCGGCAGGATTTTTTTGGGCAACCCTAGTGTAATCTATTCTACTATCATGTATCATTCTTAAATATTAGTTTCATTAGAAAATCTAATCCCTACAGTTTTAAACGATGGGATCTTAGGCCAGCAGGGTAGGCAGAGGGAACCTATTGTTAAAACACTCCGTTTCCCACTTTTGCCGAATTCTGGAGGCATTGCGTGTTGAGTGGCAGAACTCAACGCCGCGCTTGTCCTCGACATTAGAGCGAAGAAATGGAAATATAAATTTAAGTAAATATTTTATATCCTCGAGTGGGGATCGAACCTACAATCGGTTTTACAGTCACACTTCGTGCCCCTGAGCCATGACTGGCCTCAATAATCTGATAAATGCAGCAAAATAAACAAATTACTTGCCACAGTGAGAGTTGAGTGAAACAAATATTGGCCGGTATTTATAAATCGCTTTAAAGTTTGAGATCGATCTTGAGATGCCGTTTTCATTCATAAATTTCCTAAATATCATAAAAATCTATGTTCCATTCATACATTATATTTTATTCATAAAATAGATATATAATTTATGAACGAAAACGGCATCTCAAGATTGATCTCAGACTTGAAAGTGGTTTAAAAATATGGACCTTAGCATACCCGGTTCACCACTTTCCGATATTTGTTTACGGATGTGTGTAAAATCGTATTTTCTGCAAAGAAATGCCAAAAATCGAGACGTTATAACATTTCTCACCAGGAGTCGAACCTAGAATCATTGTATTATTGCGCACACAAAATACACGTTTTTGCATCATAATCTTCGTGAATTTTCTTAATATCTTATATTTATTGGTATAAAAATTTAATTTTAAAATTGGCGTGGAATTTAAAAAGAACTTAATAAAAAACAATTATAACTGACTCTGCAAAAACTGAATGATAGTGAACAATAAAAGTAAAATTATTTCATTAAAAAATATTTTGACGGTTCGATCTCCACTCGGGGGAATGAATTATTTATTATTTATTATTGATTAATATATTTATTTCTTTGCTCTGACTCCAAGGCAATAGCCCAGCGTTGAGATCCGCCATTCAACATGCAATGCCTCAGAAAATTCAGCGGAAAGTGGGAAACTGAGTGTCTTAACACTAGGTTCCCTCTTCCTACTCTACTATAGGCGGGATAGGGCGTAAAGCTGATTTTTTTTAAAATTATATACAATAGAAACAATAGAAATTTATATTTGGGAACGCGAGATATTACGATTTCATGTTATAAAATTATATCACGTTAGATTTTAATGATATACTAAATAATATATAAAAATAACCTAATGTGGTTCAACAATGTTTTGTATACCTCCTACATACTTTATATTTTTAGTTATAAAAGGCATAATCAATATAATTTTTCTATATGCCTTAATATACGTATTTTGTAATTATGTTGTCGTGGCCAGTCGTGGCGCAGCGGCACGATGTGTGACTGTAAAACCGACTGGTTGTTGGGTTCGATCCCCACTCGAGGAGATGAAATATTTACTTAAATGTATATTTCCATTTCTTCGCTCTGGTGTCGAGGTTAAGCGCGGCGTTGAGTTCTGCCACTCAACACGCAATGCCTCCAGAATTCGGCAGAAAGTGTGGAACGGAGTGTCTTAACACTAGGTTCCCTCTGCCTACCCTGCTGTGTGCGGGATACAGCGTGAAGCTGATTTAATTTGATTTAATTTATTTTAATTTAATGTTGTTAAAGTATTATTTATTTTTTTAATAAGCTTTTAATATCATATTATCTTTTTTTCTGTATATATAAATAAAAAAATAGTCTGTCTGCGATTTCACAAATTGACAGACAAAGTGCGAGGTTGAGTTCCGCCGCGGAGAACAGAGTGCTTTGAAATTAGGTTGTCTATGTCTACCCAGTAGGGTTAAGTTTACGCTATAGATATAGTAAAATCTACATATGCGGGGTAAGTTTATATAGTAATATCTATGTGGGCTAAGCGTGAACTTAAATAGAATTATATTTTATTTTTTTTTTCAAATTAAAGCACACCTTTATACTGTTAATTAATTGTTCATTTAATTTATTATAGGTTTTTTTTGTTGGTATGGAGTTTTAAAGAGTGATTTAAAAAGACAAAAGAGAGACCGATCGTGGCGCAGGTACACAAGAGCGTGACTGTAACAGATTGTGGGTTCGATTCCTAGTCAAATAAATGTGAGCGCGGCGTTGAGATCCACCAATTAACATGCAATGCCCCCAGAAATAGGCGGAAAGTGAGGAACGAAAGAAACTTAATGAGAACGTTGTGTCTTAACACTAGGTTCCCAGGTACCCTCTGCCTACCCTAGTAAAGTAAAACTAAAAAAAAAAGAAAAATAAAAATAAAAAGAACAACATCTTTGTGTAGTCCAATATCATAATGAATATTTGTTTTTCAACAGCAACGTAATGGTTATACTGGCGTGTTTGTCTTTCCAGTTGGAAACCATTAAACATCCTTAGTGAATACTTAATATTTGAAAACATAAAAAACAGTTCGTGATAGACGGCTCTAGGTTATTTTTCTTCAATTTAGTCTGGAATTATGTCTTCGACTACAAAATCGCTAACAAACGTGAGTACCTAAATATTCAAAGTACTTCTTAAAACTGAAAATAATTTTATACGGAAAAAACATAATTAGATCTTAACTAATTAATTATTATATTTCCATTTCTTCGCTCTGGTGTCGAGGTTAAGCGCGGCGTTGAGTTCTGCCACTCAACACGCAATGCCTCCAGAATTCGGCAGAAAGTGGAGAACGGAGTGTCTTAACACCAGGTTCCCTCTGCCTACCCTGCTGTGTGCGGGATACAGCGTGAAGCTAATTTAATTTATTTTAACTAATTAATTAAGACACGATAATTTTTTTTTATTTCAGAAAATATTGGCCGTTTTTACTGTATTGGTATTTTTTGAAGTAGTAAATGCTAAGGCAGTGACTACTAAGGTAATTGGTACAGAGAGGCCAAATTTTAAGAGCGGAGCAAGGAAAATAGAATCACAAACCCTGTTTGTTAAGATTCCACAGGAGCATAAAAACTTACCTACTAAAGAAATACTTCCAGAGTCAATATTTCCACGAGATTTAGACTTGGGAACTGGATGTACAAATCAAATTGCGAAAATTCTAATTCCAGTAAAAGCTTCTAATGAATTAAGTCAACCTGATTCGTGGGATGGCACAAGTTTTATTAAAATACCTACAATAAGGCAGCCCTTCGATGATTATAAAATTATTGTCGCACAGGCACCGAATAACTTAAAAATTGGGAATGAACCCGTCGTAGTTTATATTGTTTTTCCTGAAGACGATGATAGTGTAAAGAATTTTAAAATTCCTGAAATTTATTTTGTTGTCAAGAATAGATTATTAAGGAATAAAGTAGATGATCCATTTCTAATTATAGATAATAATAGAACGGTTTCTGGTTATAAAAGTAATAAAGTTACAAGAATTATTAGATTTAAAAATAAGTTCGCTGATCTGTTTGGATACAGATAAATAAATTATTTAATATTAAAATATGGCAGCAAAGATAAGTCAAACAATAAAGTTAACAGTAATCAATGATATTATTATAAGAACCAATAATATTATTACGGTGTATGCCGCAAATAGCCCCTCAATTACAAGGAAACCTGGGAATCTAGTGTCAAGACACTCTGTTCCCATTAAGGCTGCCGTTCTGCAATTTCTGCCAAATTCTGGTGGCATCGCGTGTTGAGTGGCAGAAATAGCCTTGCTTTGCATCGTTACCACAGCGAGAAAGGGGAATCGAACCCACAACCTGTCGCGCTTACAGTCACACGCTTGTTCCCTTTCGCCACTAATTCGCCCTCTAATATTACGCGTTAAAGTAAATTGAAAACTATATTTTTAGACTTATCTATAATATTTATATTTGAAAATATATTTCACATCCAATTAGACATATTTAATTATACATCCAACCACAGTGTTAGAGGTGCTAACGTTACGTAAGCAAAGAGACCCGGTAGAGCCATTACGTTCCAGGCCAGCGATCATCGGCGTAAGTCGATATCGATCAGGTCCGATAACTCAGTGAAATGAAAGATGAGAGCCCTTGACTTGAACGGATAGCGCAGTTCAAATTACACTAGCCTACTATTAAAATAGTTAAATTTTTTGAACATTTTAAATTTGTTTTTTCACACTTAGGAAAGATAAATATTTATTTAGTAAATGTATAAAAATTTATTTCCATCCAGAAGAAGGAAGAGGTTTCCAGGAGGTGCGGGTTCGAGACCTAACGGGTCTCGAACCCAAATTCAATTTTTTATACGTTTTCTAAATAAATAATGAAATTTTGACTATAGTTGTTGGTATCTTCAACAATACTATATAGATATGTAAATCGTTATATAAATCGTTTACTTATTATTAATAGTAATTGGATTTTTTTAAATACAGGTAAAATATTGAATTCTATTTGCTGATATTATTTATTTTTAATTTGTAATACTTCGTATTTTATTTTAAAAAAGAGTAAGATTTTTAATTATAGTATCGAAATCAGTGTTATTAATTAATACTTTAAAAAAAATAGATGAATTCTTATGATTTAAATGTATTTCTTAAAGTTGAAAAAGTAAAACAATATTTCATATTTATTATTAGTTAATATTCAAATATTAACTCAAGTTAGTAAGATTTGGCTTAGTGAGGTGGAATTTAGTTACAATAATACATTTTGACAGAGTAAATGTGACCGCGGACTATTATAAAGTGTTTCAAATGTCGGATTCAAGAATCAACATTCAAATAAAATGTAATATTCAATAATGTAAATACAACAGGATATATCCATTTAGACTAGTTTTTCTTAGGAAAAAAATCCGGACACACACAATTTTAACACATAAAATGTTAGACAACTATGTTTTTTTATTCTATTTATATTTAAATATTTTAATTTAATTAGTTCGCATTATTTTTATGTTTCTCTTTCGTAATTCTCGGATTCAAAAGAACCCGGCTCTTTGGAAGGCTTGCGTGGGGACACAGGTCCAACACGTAGAGGCCCCTTAGAGTTAGAGAGTTAGAGTTCATATGGAATACTACGGATAAACTATGCTTAGCTCCACAAATTGTGCTAGAAACAGAAAAATATTTTTTTGTAAAATATCACCTGGGTCATAGATTTACAATTTTTTTTTGTTATTTAAATACATTTCATATTTCAAGAGTTTCTCAATTAAATATTATTTCGATAAGTAAATTAAATATGATTTTGATAAGTAGTACCTTAATAGTATAAAAATAAAAAATATTATAAACAATAATGATAGAGGCCAGTCGTGGCGCAGAGGCACAACAAGTCGTATGTGACTGTTAATGCGTGGGTTCGATTGCCACTCGACGAAAGAAAATATAATGTTTTCATTTATATTATGTTTCCATTTCTTTGCTTTCGTGTCCAGGCAAAACGCGGTTGACTTCCACCGCTCGACACGCAATGCCTCCAGAATTCTCCACTCCAGAAAAATGGCGAACGGAGTGTCTTAACACTAGGTTCCTTCTGCCGACCCTGCTGTGTGCGAGATACAGCGTGAACCAGAAAAAGAAAAGTAAAGTAATAGACAATAAACGTCATAATCCGAAAAACGACTTACTACGTTACGCCGTCACAAGTTATTCTGTTTTAAATATTACATAAAGCTAAATGTGATAATTTCACACATTTAGAAAGAATAATTTTGTTGTTATTTTTATACTTTGAAGATTTTTAATGCAATATGCTACGTGTGTATATAGAAATATTTTATTACGAAAGTTGTGTCACGGCCATATTGATTTAAATATGCTAATTATATCAATGGATGATTTTTTCAAGCAGTTTATAGTATAAATTAAGTTTAATTTGGTGCATTTTATAGATAAAAACTATTAATTTAGAATTTTTATGCAGCGATTAGAGATTAATTGACAGAGATTAGTGTTTATAATTTGCAACAAAGTTTATTGTTTGTGAGCAGATTCCCGCTTTTTCCCGTAAAGCAGAGTAGGCAGAGTAAATCAAAGTAAAGACTCTCCGTTCCTTACATTCCTCTCAATTTTCGACATGTTAAGTGCCCAAAGTGAACTTTAGCAGTTTTGAAATTGAAATATTTATTTGTCCATTTGGGAATCCAACCCAGCATCGTCTTGTTTACAGTCAGACGCTGTGCCGCTGAGCCGCAATGGCTTTTGAAATTTAAGGCATTCAAATCATGAAATTATATGCTACTTATTTTATTATTGGGATACTCTATAATGAAATGACGTCATTATATTTCCAAAATAATGTTTGACAACGAGAGATTATTCTTCTCTTATTTCACAATAGCTGGATTAACGTGTAATTTATTAGTACCTGTGAAAATATTACGTATAATTTGTAATTATTATTTTTGTTCACATTTCATTTGTGACAAAAGTTGTGTTTTTTTTTGTTTTTTTATAAGACACTTCACTCTCTACTTTCCACTGAATTCCGGAGGCATTGCACATTGAGTGGCGGAACTCAACGCCGTGCTTTACAATAAAATATTAAACATTTCATTTCTTAGACTAAGAATCGAATCCACAACCTGTCACGTTAACAGTCACACGCTTGTGCCCTTGCGCCACGACTGGCCTCAAGAAAATGAAATATGAAATATAGATATTATATTAAAATTTCGCTTTCATTAAAATCAACTAAGAGACGACCTGGATCTATCTAAAAATACAAATAGCCAATCCGCTTTAGCATATTAAGAATTATTTTAAGTTATACCTACAGTGTGTCTGTAGCTTCTGTGCAACCGCAGTTGGTTTATTGCGGTTCCATCCGCTAATGAAATATTGGAAGATATCCAAAAAGGTTTTTACGATATATATGATATTTAGGTCAATATTGTAAAAGGTATACAAGGTTATGTATGATTTTTTTAAAATAAAATCACTTCAATCACTTCGATTTCTTGAATAGTTGTATAACATTATGCAAGTATAAAATAAAATATATATATACATATTATATGTATATCATTTTCGTATAATAGTTTTTTTGGATATAGTCAATTCAGCTTTCGTTTTTAGGGTTCCTTACTTCAAAAGGTAAACACGGAACCCTTATAGGATCACTTTATTATCCGTCTGTCCGTCTGTCAATATCATTTATCTTGAGATCGCGTGAAGGGATTGAGCTGAAATTAATATCAAATATTCAAGTCTATAGTCCCTTGAAGCATAGAACAAAATAAAATTTCTAAGTCAATGCAATCAAAGGATACTAGCATTATATGCATCGATTTTGTTGCGTTTTGCATGAATTTTGTCGCGTTATCAAAATCTATAGGGTAGTTCCCTTGCACCTACAGTTAATAAATTTGGCACGAAGGACAACAATAACCGAAGGACCAAATTTATAAATGTAGATCATTTCATACTAAATGAGTAAACTTTTATAAGTTGTACTTCCCATTGGTCTACAATCTTGAAATTGGAGTCCGACTCGCATATGACCGATTATATTTTTCTTCATGCTGTATTCCGCACAAATTCCATGCTATCGAATGAGAGACTGAAGAAACTTAGAGCAGAAAGTGAGGAAGAAAGTGTTTTAATGGACACTCCTTTGTGGAGAGTGGCGAAAATTAAAGATGCTTAGTGTAGATACCAGAGCAAGAAAAAGAAAATAATTCTTCCCCTCGACTACGAATTGAACCTACAACCGTCGCGTTTACACTCAAACGATGTGTCAATTTTCCTCTGGACTCTAGATCCATTACGTGTTGAGAGGCGGAACTCAACTCACTTATAGAAGATGTTTTCTGTATTCACTAATAATACGTAATTGTGTTCATAAATAAATATCACCATCATAAAGTCTTTAGAGATCCGTTTGACCTTAATTTGCTACTTAAATTGAGTTATATTTAGATTATAAATTTTTGAGCAACAGAGTCAGAGGACTTATCAATATAATTATTATTGATTTATTCATATATTGTATAATATTATTGGAATTTGCTTAGGATTTTTTTAAACTTTACTCTATATACCGCACACATTCCCACACCTTCCTATTAAGACACTTTTCACACCGTTCACCACTTTTCGCTGAATTCTGGAGGCATTGCGTGTTGAGTGGCGGAACTCAACGCGGCTTCGCCTCGTTACCAGAGCGAGGAAATGAAAACATTAAATAATTAATTTCCTTGACTGGGAATCGAAAACACAACCACTGCCACTCTCTCTCGAGTCTTTCTATCACTTCTCTCACTGTTGTTAAATCTTTTTTCTAATTAACATTTATGTTAAAATCTTTGCACTTTTCAAAGTTATCAAAATGTTTGTTACCACATCTACAGTATACGAAGTATTGTATCAGATACAGTACTGAGACAATGCGGGCTCGATCGAGGCAAGTCGTGGCGCAGGGGTACAAAGTGTGATTGCAAAGTCGACTGGTTGTGGGGTCGATCCCCGTTCGAGGAAATGAAATATTTACTTAAATTTATATTTTTAATTCTTCGCTCTGGTGTCGAGGCAAATCTCGGCATTGAGTTCCGCCGCTCAACACGCACTGCTTCTAGAATTCGGCGGAAAGTGGAAACAGAATTCCTAAGCATTAGGTTCCCTTTGCCTATCCTGCTGTGTGCGGGATACAGCGTGAAGTTGATTAAATTTTTTTTTGATGATTTTAGGTTTTTTTTATTTAAAAAAATATGTTAAATAATTGACGTTTCATTATTTTTCTAAATATTAACTTAATCTATTTGTTGCCGTTGTGAAAATATAACCAAAACCAAATCAAGGCATTAGAAAATTAATTAATTAAGTGTTATTCCACACTTAGGAAAGAAAAATAGTTATTAAGAAAACGTATCAACATTTGAAAAAGGCGCGGGTTCAAATCCCGCTACGTTCAATTTTTTATACGTTTTTTAATAACATATTAATAATTAAAGTCACTATTTCCAATATTATTTTTTACAATCAAAATTATATTATAAGTTATATTGCACTATCGCTCACACACTTCTTAAACATATTTTGAATATATTACACCAGTAATTACCCATATCATATTTTATATCGTATGTAGAAACCCCATTACATAATACATATTTACGTTATTTAGAAATTACACGAACTAAACTTTTAATTTTAGATTACGATACATCACCGTCCTTCTACAAATGGCTCGATCATTGAAGGCCTCGAAGTGATTACTGAATACCAAAGTTCCCAAAATTGATGTAATTATGAAACTTTTTTGTATTTTATAGATTTTTTTGAAGGTATTTTTATGATTTGATGTTAATCTTTTATAGGTTCGAAGTTACGGTTTAAGGTACGGACATTCACCTATTGGTTAACTTGTGAAAGGTTTTTGTACTATGATAACTATAATGATGATTGAGTCGGTAACAATTAGATATTATAATTTATTACGGAAATATGTTTTTTTTATCAGCTTCACACTGTATCCCGCACACAGCAGGGTAGGCAGAGGGAAGCTAGTATTAAGACACTCCGTTCCCCACTTTCTGCCGAATTCTAGAGGTATTGCGTGTTGAGTGGCAGAACTCAACGCCGCGCTTTGCCTCGACGCTAGAGCGAAGAAATGGAAATATAAATATAAATTTAAGTAAATATTTTATCTCCTCGAGTCGGATCGAACCCACAACCAGTTGGTTTTACTTTGTGCCGCTGCGCCACGACTGACCTCAATGCAATTTATTACGGAAATATGTTAATATTATGTTATGTAATCATTTTGTACTGATGTATTCGATACACATACATTTAACTACACGTGAGACCGTCGTGGCGCAGCGGTAAATAGGTAAATGCGATAGTGGTTGGTTCGACTCCGACTCGGGGGAAAAAATCAGCTTTCTCCGTTAATAACACAAACAACGGCGTTGAATTCCGTCGCAATGTATCGAAAGTTGTACTGAAAGTGTTAACGGAACGTTTTATTTGTTTTAACACTAGGCCTTTCCCTGCCTGGATGCAGGCACTACTAGGAAACTAAAAAAAATACATGTTTACATTAGTTAGTATTTTCTATAAATAATTAAAAAAAACTATTAACTTATTTCATTACAATTAGAATAAGCGTGTCTTTTAAGTGATAATAAAAAAAAACATTTTTCCGTCTAATAGAAATGATAAGATATGTACCAAAGAAACGTGTTAAATATGTTTTATGTGCTGTATAATTCTAAATTCACGATTTATGCTTTATATCAGAATAAGCACGGGGTACTTAATGTCAATACTCACTGATCTCACTTTTGCCCCGAATTAACTTAACTTTGCGTGTTAAGGGGCGGAACGCAATGTCATTATTTGCCTTACTTGAGCGAGGAGATTAAAATAATTTATTTCTTTGAGTAGAAATCGAACCCACAATTATCGTGTTAATTAATACTTGCGTATAAAATTTTTTGAGCGATTTTTTTTTATTTAGCGAGATATCACGCTTAGCATAGTAGGCACTCCGTTCTCCACTTTGCTCTCTACTTTAGAAACATTGCGTATTGAGTGGCGGGACTCTATGCGACGACGCGCGTCGCCTAGTCTCAGACGTTACCAGAGCGAGAAAATAAAAACATTCCATTTCCCTGAACCCAAAACCGTCGCCTTACATTCAAATGATAAGTCACTACGCCGCAACGGTTTCAATAGAACAAATACCATTTTATGTACTTAATACAAATGAATTCTCCTTATACAATATTGAACGGTCGTTGGAACTACCACTAAAATTTACGAGGTTTGATCGCAGCTATTCTCACCAGGACTTTGCTTATAACGTAGCTTCCCCAAGTTCCTCAGTTGTAAGTTGGTAATTTCTTGTATATCATGAGTTAGTGGTCTTAAATTCATTAGATAAGACTGGAGTTGAAATATGTTGTAGTGTACTAAATTTAACAGAATATTCTAATCTAGAAATACTTTACGTTTTACCATTACGTTTTATTATTTTACTTTTAAATGAAATTTTGTATGAGAGCTAGCTGTCTTTATATAAGTAGAATAAACATAATCTTTTTTAAATAATTCAGATAATATAATGTCATAATTAATTAAATGAAACTGAAGATTGTGTATGCGGCGGCGTTAAATTCTGCCACTCAACACGCAATGCCTCTAAAATTCGGCAGAAAGTGGGGAACGGAGTGTCTAAACACTAGGTTCCCTCTGCTTACTCTGCTGTGTGCGGGATACAGCGTGAAGCTGATTTTTATTTTAACATTGTGTATAGATTTAAAAATTATTTTTTTATAATTATAAAAAAGAGGCCATAGAAACGTTTAACCTATCCTCATAGGGGAACATTAAATAATTTAATTTCCTCGCCCTGACGTGACGAGTGACGGGACTCAACGCCGCGTTTTGTCCTATACGGTGCACTTTGTCAATGAAAATGGAATGGAAGAAGAAAGTGCTTTAATAAAAGTTTCTCTCTGCCTACCCAACTACCTAAATTAATTTAGATTTAATAGAGTGTCTTAACACGAGGTTCCCTCTGCCTACCCTGCTGTGTGCGGGATACAGCGTGAAGCTGATTTATTTGATTTTTATACACATATATAAATTGCATATTTGAAAATTCTAATTAAGATATCTTAAGAGCTAGTCTACGCAGATCTTTGAAACTGATCCAACCGTGCTTACTATATGGATTTTAGATTCTAAATTCATACTTTTACGCACCAAATTGACAATTTCACACTTTAAAATCATCCTTTTACATATCAAAATTTAAACTTAAACTTTCCCCATTTTAAACCTCAAATTGAAACAAATATTTGAGGATAATTATATAAGAATAGTGAATATTAGATTTTCTTAACAATCATTTTTAGCTTAAAGGAACATTTTAAAAAATAATTAATATATTTTTAACATATATTATTTTTAGGCTTCGGTACCTTTTTAAGGAAAAAAGGAACCCTTGTAAGATCAATTTGTTGTCTGAGGAACGCTTGGAGATATCGAATTGAAATTCAAACCATATACTTATATCTACGGCTCCATAATTTCCTAAAAAAAATTTGTACATTTACTTAAAAAAAAGATATGGCCGTTTATATCGCAAAAAACGCGTATTGTCACTGTTAAGGGAATAAAAATTCATAGGGTACTTCCGCTTAACCTAGAATTATGGAATGTGGCAGCTAACATCTTTAGGTAGTACTAGTTCATGAAAAAGCCTGAAAAGTATATTTGTCGTGAAATCATAAAAAGTAATAGACAAAAACGGTGGCAGAATTAGGTATTACAGCCGTTAGTTCAAGTAAAGTATTAGATGAAAGTGCTCTGGTTACGCTAAGCTTGAATGGGCAGAGGGAATCTAGTGTAAAAACACTCCGTTTCCGACGAGTGGCAAAACTCAATTACACTCTTTGTCCTACCCGACCGGAGACATGAAAATAGTTTAAAGTCGAAATTGAACCTACAACCATCCCATTCAAATACACTGCGCCACGATGGCCTCATATTTAGTTAACCTATATTATTTTTGTCACATATCGACTTCCCATTTTACCCCACTCTCCAATGTGTCATTAGTTCCAAGCATGACATGAGTAATGGCCACACTATTGAGTGATAGAGTGTGATATTGATTGAATTTTGATGAAGAGATATGAACCTGACGTTATTTTACTATTAGACTCGGCATTTATAATAGTTGAGACCGTCGTGGCGCAAGAGCACAGGGGCGTGACTGTAACGCGACGGTTGCGGGTTCGATCGCTCGGTGGAATTAATTATTATTTATTAATATTTTCATTTCTTTGCTCTGGCACCAAGGCCAACGCAACGCCCCGAAAAAATCAGCGGAAAGTGTGAAATGGAGTGTCTTAACATTAGGTTCCCTCTGTCTACTCTTCTATATGCGAGATACAGCGTGGAACATTTTTTTTTGTTTGTAGTATTTTCTACGGATAATTAATGAAATTGCTATAAAAGTCAAAATTACTCTTATTATAGAGTCTTTCGCCATCCTGTACGGCATTTTAGTCGTATATACTAATTTTATTTTATTCCGAGTGCCAAATATGACTGTTAGCAATTCCATCGAGGTTAAGTAGTTTGGCCCTGAAAAGGTAAGACCACACAAACTGTCAGGGTTATAATAAAAATTTAGCACTATTTAGCGTCGTTCAGCGCTAATGTGAAAGTAAACAAAATCATATTTGTCAATATGTATTACAAATCGCGCTTAGCAGCCTTCAAGTCCTTTCTTATTTTAGTAACGGGTGAACAGCCCATTTTTAGGGTTCCGTACCTCAAAAGGTAAAAGCGGAACCCTTATAGCATCACTTTGTTGTTCGTCTGTCCGTCTGTCCAGACCTTTTATATAATGTTTGTGGAGGTATTAAGCTGAAAGTAATACCAGATATTTAGGTCTATGGTTCCTTGAAGCATAGATAATACTAAGCTTCCAAGTCAACGTAATCAAAAGATACAAATATACTACATTTTGTAAGAAATTCGCTGCGTAATTTTAAATGAATACCTATAAGATGTCAAAGAAAAAAAAATACAAACTTATATTTGTAGTTCATTTCATACAAAATAAGTGCATATGCAACCTTAAGTTTATCAACTTTTATAAATTTACTTCCCGTTAGAGGTTAACACGGGATCCTGAAATTTGTACGGAAGCCTCGGTGAGCGAGTCCGACTCGCACTTAACTGATTTTTTAAGATTTAAGTATTAATAATATTAACCTTCACCGCACGGGCAAAGGCTTATCGAAAGTAGCAGCTGTTGCTCTTGGGAGATTGATTTTTATATAATAACGTATAGTATTCTAATTGTTACTTTTAAGGCTGTTCTCAATATTACTGGATTTAAAACGTAATTAAAATTTTTACCTTAAAAAGTAAGTAAAGGTATGAGATAAAATTAATTTTTATTTTATAATATAGATGTTTTAAAGAGTTATTATTACATATTTGATAGAGTCAGATTCACTATATACGAGTATACCAGGCTTGAGGCCAGTCGTAGCGCAGGGGCACAAAATGTGACTTTACAGTTACTGATTGTGGGTTCGAGTCCCATTCGAGGAAATGAAATATTTATTAAAAGTCGAAGTCGCAGCAAAACGCGGCGTAGAGTTCCACCACTCAACACGCGATGCCTCCAGAGTACCACGTGTGTTGAAACTAGGTTCCGCCTGCCCTACTGTGTGCGGGATACAGCGTGAAGCTGATTTATATTTATTTAATTTATTTTAATATAACTTTCTTTCTTTTTATACCTACGTAGTGGACGACACGCCTTAAAATAAGTGTATTGTGAACATTAAATATCAAAGCTAACGTTCCAAGGGTGAACGCGATAGACGTTTATAGTATTAGGTTTAAGTATTATTACATAAGCAAAAAAAGTATAGATTTTGTTGCAATAAGAACTATTCTTATAGTTTTGTGGCAAGTAGTAGAACATAATGCAGCGTTGCTTGTTTATGTGACTAAGAACTAAGAACATTATTTGGTATACGATAAGGCTATATTTTAAGTTTTACAGAACACATAAAAAATTGTATAGAATTTCAACGCGCAAGCTGAAAAACATTGTTTGAATTAGTATAGCGATAAAATCACTTAATGTTAAATTATCCTCTCCAAATTACATACCTATTTTATTTATCTAGCTGGTAAGATTTATAAATATTGGTTTTAAAGGCCGATGTCTGGGCCATAAATATTAATTATTATATTTGAGGCCAGTAGTGGCGCAGTGGCACAAGCGTGTGACCGTAAGCGCGACAGATTGTGGGTTCGATTCCCACTCAAGAAAATGAAATATTTAATATTTTAATTTTCTCAAATTGCAATGCCTCCAAAATTCTGCGGAAAGTGGAGAAAATAAGAAACAATAGGATCGGAGAGTCTCAACACTTGATTCCCATATTAATTCAGTAGATTATTCACATTATAGTATTTGCATAATTAAGTTTAATAAGTATATAATTAAACAATACAAGAAGATGAATCATATTTAGTATGATGCTTCCAGATATGAGCTTGCCTCACCCTCGAGGCTATAGTAAAATAGACTAGTGTGCGCCAACGAGGATTACAGTATTGCTCTTTCTATTTCCTCTTGTGTATATTATATATAAGGATAAATATATACAAACCTAAAACGTGATTATTATTTGCTTACTAGCGGGTAGCTAGTAAATAAATAAATAAAATAAATCAGCTTCACGCTGTATCCCGCACCTAGTGTTAAGACTCTCCGTTCCCCACTCACTGCCGAATTCTGGAGGCATTGCGTGAAAAGTAGCGGAACTCAACGCCGCGATTTGCCGCGACACCAGAGCAAAGAAATGGAAATATAAATTTAAGTAAATATTTCATCTCCTCGAGTAGGGATCCAACCCACAACCAGTCGTTTTACAGTCACACTTTGTGCCCCTGCGTCACGACTGGTCTCTAAATAAATAACAAAAAAGCAGTTTTATCCGCTTAAACTGCGTAAGTTATGGGTTCCTTTTTACACTTTGAAATCACATCATCGTAACATCCGTAAAGAATCATTTTGTAATAAGGTCCTCTGTTGGTAAATAATAAAAAAAAAAGATTTTGTTTGTAAATATATTTTTTTCATATAATATCTTCTATGACATAAACTACTTTTTACCTACTTATATACTTAGCCCTTTTTGCATTATGGCGAGAGTTTTTATTTTGTTACGTTCATCATAACTTAATATCAAAATACTTGTAATGATAATAATTAATATCTTCAGGTCGTCGTGGGTTCCGCCATCCAATACGCAATGCCTCGCGATTTCAGCGGAATATGGAGAACGGAGAGTCTTAACACTTGGTTCCCTACGCCTACCCACTACTCAATACGGAATACAAAAGTTGTCTTTGAGAGAGGAAGCGTCACCACTAAAAAAATACATTACACTTAAAATACAGTAAAGTAAAAAAGTATCAAAAAATAAATTATTAAATGCATATTTTATCTCGTGGTTGCGTAAGATAGTGATAAGAATGCTGTTGAAAAAAAATACGGTATGCAATAAATGTTCAATGACATTATGAATGGATGGAAACTGAAATTTTAACGATCGCTGCAATAATTTCTCAGGATATTAGTAATGATTTGGTAAATCGTATATTTATTTATACAACAACCACTCTGCCCCAACTACGCTCCAAAATGTTACAAATTTGAAAAAGTGTCCTTTAATGTTCAAATCGGCTTCACGCTGTATCCCTCACACAGCAGTGTAGGCAGAGGGAACCCTAGTGTTAAGACACCCCGTACCCCCCTTGCGGGGTAGCTTTGAATATATATGGGGCAGTTTTGAACTATCATCGAATTCAATGAAATTAAAAGGCCTATCAAACTTTTAAGTAACTTTATTAATAAACTTAACATTAGAAACGATGG
>DWQW01006322.1:0-16468 GCA_018249695.1 Heliconius erato demophoon | reverse complement strand
TGACGCTGTCCGCCGTCAACTGGCGCCGCCGCGAGATGGTGCGCTGGCTCGTCACCTGCGCCACGGAGCTGGGCCTGGACGCGCTGCTCTCCATCATGCAGAACTGGTACGAGCTGTTCACGCCCACCGAGGCCACGGGCCCCGTGGCGGCCGCCGCCATGTCGCACGCCACGGCGCTGCGCCTGGGGCTCAGCTTCGAGCAGCAGGAGAAGCTCAGCGCTTGTGCGAGGACACTGGCCTTGCAGTGTGCTGCTAAGGTAAATTGGGTTCCTTTTTACATGTCATTGGTAAGGCGATGGTATTTTAGTGTATAGACACTATGTTTTGTTACGTTGTCCTTATTTTAAGTGTATTGTATGTTGGAAAGTGGTAAATGAAAATCTTAGACATATTGTAATTAGGTGTTTTTAATCATTTTAATTAGATTAATCGCATATAATCTACCTATGGCTACTAAAGACTACTGTAAAGTTCATAAAACTTAAAATTTTGTAAAATATATTTTTGGACAACAATATGATGGAATATTATATTTAGATAAGGAACAAAAATAAATATGAATATAATTATTTTAATAAACACAAGGCTAATCCTGATAAAATTTGCATTATATACTTTTGTAACCTAGATAGAGTATAAGACAAAATTAATAAACATTTAGTCTTTCCATATATGTCCTTGTTTTTAATCTTTAAGTGAATAATAGCTATATACTTTATCGTTAGTTTTGTTAAATATCTATTTAACAATTTATTAATCAAATCTATAACTATCGTACATGTATTAAGGTCTCATTACACATCAGGGTAGGCAGAGGGAACCTAGTGTTAACACAGACACTCCGTTCCTCGCTTACTATAGAAAAGGTATAAAGAAAAATAGGTAAATTTGCTATCAACTCTGCCTATCTTGCTATATACGGGTAATGCTATTTCGCAGGACCCGCCCGGCTGCGCGCTGAGCGCGCTGTCGGTGTGCGAGGGCTCGGCGGGCGCGTTCGAGGCGGCGTGCGCGGCCGTGGGCGGCGCGGCGGCGCGCGGCGCGCTCGCCTCCAGCCAGCTGTTCGCCGTGGCGCGCTACATGGAGCAGCGGGGGCAGCCGGCCAGGGCCATGAGGCTGGCCACGCTGGCCATGAGGAACCTGCATTTACATTACAATCAGGTTAGTTTGTGGGAAGTCATTCACTTATTCTTGTATTCGTTCATTCATAAATTCATTCTCATACATTACCTTGTGTGATTACAGTGACATTCCCTTTTATTTGAAATATTTTTTTTTCTACACTTAAATCATGATAATGATTTAAACGCGGTAATGTCATATATAATTACACAAAATGATTTTAACTATTTTTTTTAAAAATTATTTCAATAAAATAAAAATGATAAATTCTTTATTACTATTATTTATTTATAAATTTTATTACTATTTTAATTTCCCAATTTTATTATTATGTTTCTGTCATCGGAAACTAAATTAAATCCCTCTTTATATTTCCAGGACAGCCACCCGGCCATAGCAGATATCCACTGGGCGGTCGCCCTCGCCCACTCGCTGGGAAGGGCGGAGTTACAGGCGATGTTACCGCTGCTTGTTAAGAATGTACAGTGCGCGCCTGTTCTGGTGAGTTGTATTTAATTTTTAATATTATTTAGATGTTTTTTTACGTGATAATATTTTTTTCTTGGTTTTGTGTTGAGTGGCAAAACTTAAAAACCTTACTCTGGTGCTATGAATAGTTTTAACACTAGAGCGAGAAATGAAAATATTCTATTCGCTCAACTATGAATCGCCAACAACCGTCGCGTTCATGGTCGGGCACTGTCTCACTATATCATAGCAAAATCAAATTAAATTAAATCAGTTTCACGCTGTATCCCGCACACAGCAGGGTAGGCAGAGGGAACTTAGTGTTAAGACACTCTGTTCCCCACATTCCGCCGCATTTGGAAAGTATTGCGTGTTGAGTGGCAGAACTCTATGTCGCTCTTTGCCTCGACACTAGAGCGAAGAAATGGAAATATAAAGTTAAATAAAAATTCCATATACTTGAGTGGGGATCGGACGCACAACCGTCGCGTTACAGTCACACCCTTGTGCCCCTATGTCACGACGGCCTCATCACAGACAGCTTAATATAAATGATCTATTGAATAATTATTGAATGTGTACGTTTGACGTGCAGTCGGACGTGCTGCGGCGCTGCTGCGTGGCGGCGGCGGGCTGCTCGCGCGCGCGGCCGCCGCCCCCGCGCCCGCCCACGCCGCTGCGCCCGCTGCTGGAGGCGGCGCTGCGGGCCTACGCCTCCACCACGCACGCGCGCCTCGCGCACATCTCGCCGCGACACTACGCTGACTTTGTGGATTTTTTGGGTCAGTAGTCCACCACAACTATACTGAACATTTCACATTCATTATTTTACCTACAAACGCTGTTGTTATGCCCATTATATTCATAAATGGCTTATATTTGTTTATGTCAAAACAATCTCATTTCTTTCAATACTTGGCCTTAAAAGTACAATCAAAATCGCTTTAAGCAATCATGATTTATTGCTAGTAATTAAAAAGACTAAGAATTCCAAATATTTTTTATCAATTTTTTAAATTGCTTCGTCCTAACGTTCGTAGCGGAACTCTACACCGCACTTAGTCTCGTTGCAAAAACAAGAAAATAGTTGAACAACCGCTGTTCCGCTACGCCACGACGGCCTTTTATAATATTTTTTTTAGCTGTATCACGCACATAGCAAAATAAGCAGAGGAGAACTGGAAGCCTAGGGTATCAAGACACCATGTTCCCATTAAGATACTTCCGTTCTCCATTTTCCTCTGAATCCTGAAGGCATTGCGTTACCAGAGCGAGAAAATAAAAGTATTAGATATTTTCTTCTTTTAAGTAGAAATAGAACCTGTTGAGTTTACAGTCTCGCGCTTGTTTTCCTGCGCCACGACTGGCCTCCAAAAAAATATATTAAATTTTCTTTTTTTTAATTCCAGGTAAAGCGCGCGACACGTTTGCGCTCGCGCACGACGGGCCGCACCAGTTCGCAGCACTTTTGCAAGAAATCAAGTTAAAATACAAAGGCAAAAAGAAATTAATGTTCCTTGTGAAAGAGAGGTTTGGCTGAGACCACACTGAATAGTTAGTTAGTTACTCGTTAAACTTAAATAACGGCCATGTTTGTTATTTGTTTTTTTTTTTTGTAATTATTTTTTTTTAAATCGCGCCACTTAAATTGTGCAATAGACGGCCAAGTAACGTATATTTTTATAACTCGATTCGAATAAAAGACATTTTTAGAGTATAATAAAATATTGTATGTAAGTTTAAATATTTGTCACGGCTGCATCATTACCTCATGTACTGTATGGCGGTAGGGTGTGTACTCATTTTCTACCAAACCAGTCTTTTCTAAAGTATTATTTTGTATGTAAAACTAGAATTTACCTCTTAGATCGCGTAATGAGCGTTGTATGATCTCAACAAATTCCATTGTGTAAATACTATAGTTGTAAATAATAATTTGTAAGTACTAGCTTAGTTCGTTGGAAATGTTAGATATATTTTTTATTTGAATAGGCGAATTTGGGCGTTTTTTTTTTATATATATATGTAAATTAACAACGAGCGCTCGTCAAAGTAACTGATAACGTCGTATATAGCGTCCATAGCAGTGGCATCTTGTAACGGTTGCCGCACAATATCGATTTTACAGTGTTATTAATTGCAGTTTTTTTTATTACTTTCTTGCCATTTCATTTCGATTTTTTTATATAAAATGACAGTAAATATTATTATGAACGCCAAGTCGACAGTGCGCGGCAACTTAAATGACACCACACCAAAGAAATATAAATATAAGCGATACCAGCTTGGAGTAAGCGAAGCCATCTTTCCTTCAGTATTCTTGAGTATTCATATGATATGTATAATATGTATGTAGGTGTTCGTTTAAACGTTAAGACCACTTTGTTTCTGTTACGACCATTTTGTTTCGTTTTCATTTTGGTTGCACTGCAATTTTTTTTTTTTTAATATTTTATTTTATGTATCATACATTTTTTCTAATTCTATGTTTAGTATAGACGTAAACAAGAAGTGCATTTATAAAGGTAGAAATTTAATATTTAATAGACGTGACATTGCATAGTGTTCAGAAGTTAGGATCAATCGATTATGATAGTGTTTAAGCGGGGAGGGGGGGACTTTTGTACTTTTTGTGGTGTGAAAGGGGTTCGGCAAAATCTATGTTTTATATCACCATGCAATATAACATGAAAATTGCAAAATTGTAATATTCTTTTTATAATTTTATAATGTTTATGAAATTCATAAGCGAATAGTAAAACATAAGATTGCCAACCCTGTTATGTGTCAAATATATTTAAAAAATGACGAAAACATCAGTTCATAGAAATACTCAGTTTAAATGTAATTTGTATTATTCTCTAAAGATTTAAACTAACATGATTATATATTTTTATAATATAATTTTGAAATAATTTATCGAAATTGATTAATTAAGATTTGGACTATCGGCCAAAACAGTTAGGCCTAAATTTTTACAATTAATTTATAAAAAAGTATATAATCTGTTTTAGAGATCAAAAATTATTATATAAAATTTAACACTATGGTTTACAAATTGTATTTAAACTGAGCAGTGTAATTGTTTAAACACTGATATATGATCCTCTTCATGTTTCTAAATACTTAAAATTGTCATGTCGACTCAGTATTTATTGTAAAAGCAAATTATTGACGTTTTGCTTCTTATTAACATGCAGACTGAATTTTTTTTATAATTTTTCCATTATTTCGTATTAGTGATGAGTAAGTTGACAATTTGGAAGTTGTATACTTTGTATAAAATTAAAATTTAGTTAAAATTTGTATGACCACATAAAAACGTGTCAAATTGTCAGCTTATTTTTCATTACACATTTCACTACAGTATTTTACACCTTAAAATTCTATGAGCAATAATTTTGTAGCCTTAGCCGGTCTGTTTTTCTTTATAAGCATTTAGTTTACGAAATCGATTTAAATATAACATTTTATGAGACTACAATAACAGTTTTAGTATATAAATATTTTTTTATAATTTTAATAAATATGTCGAAATCGGCAATCGACGCTTTACTTGTAATCGTATAAAGTTAATTATTATAAAATAATAATAATAGTACAAAAACACAAATGTGTATTTAATCGATTTGGTAAATTACGTTTAAAAATAATAATTAAACTGATCCGCAATAATTATATATTATGATGACTTGCCAAATTGCAAATCCAAGCAAATGATATGACCGCAAGTGCCTTCAGGCAAGTCCTTTTTTCCAGACCGGCTTTTTGTATGTACACTATATTTTTTTCTATCTATTTTTACTGCACTAAATGTCGATTAATTTGAAATTGTGTTTTACGTAAAACGTAGACACCCTTCAGTGTTGATTAAGAAGGTGATAATTTCAATAAAAACTATTAAAAATTTTATTGTTTTTTATTTCCTTTTTTAGCTAAATGATAATAATAATTTTTTTTTATAAATACATCGATCCTAGTAAAACTGAAAAATATATTGAGATTCATTGTTCTGTCAATGGTCAAATTTGTCAAACTGTGTGACAATACTCAACGTGATTTTTTTGGGGCTTATTCTACTGGTTAGACCTAGATTTTTAAAATTATAAAAAATTTATAAGTGTGTCTTAAATATAAACCTCCCTTGATCGTAAAATTTGGAACCAATCTAAATTATAAATCATCTAGTAGTCTTAAAGATTTATTGATTGCATTAAAATTTTCGTGAAAAAACATAGTCTAATTTATTGTATTTTTTAAATAATTTGTATTTCATCTTCAATAAAATCGATAAAGTCAATAAAAATATATCGATATTTTTCAAAAATATTTCTGAACTTCATAATGTCACTGTCAAATGTAGGCAATCAGCTGATGATTGTTGTGATGTGATTGATGTGATGTCTTTTGCCTACAATAACAAATTAAGTGATTCTAGAATACCCAAATGTAAACTACGACTTTGCTGACATTTGTTTTGGATGACACAAGAGTTAATGAGAGGGTCTTATTTTAGTTTTTTATTTTCAAGTGGAAAAGTTGTAAGTTGTTAAAATATCTTTATTAACAAGGGGTTTGGTTGTAGTGAGTGTTTGCGTTGTTTTATTTGTTAGATTCTTAGTCTTATTATAAAGTAGGTTCGTTTATTTAGGCTTAATATGGATCCTCATCGTCCACCTTATCTCTTTGATCCTGGTGGTGATATACAGACATCTTCCAAAAGGGTCCACCAACCACCTTGGCTGGTGGAGACTCACCTTCTGAAAATGATAATTTAATTACAAAAAACTATTTTGACCCTCTTTATCCAAAACCTTTATGTTCCATCCTTATCTGATATCCCAAAAACATATTGATTCTGACAAAAGCCTTTTCTTAGTCATACACTAACACTGTCGAGGGAAACCCCCAATCCTGCAGCTGGAACTTCAATTAGAACAATTAAATATGGTCAGTTTCCCTGGTTTGATCCCAACTCTAGTACTAGAAATAAAAAAAAAAAATCAGTTTCCCGCTGTATCCAGCACACTACACAGCGTTGTACATAATATATATGTATATTGTAAATAATTTCTAGGTGCATGGGGTATCTTAGCTGGATCTCTTTTTTACGTGCATTCTCCGTTTGTGTAATATTGTCTCTTTATACTGTATATTCTCCATTGTGTGTTCTCCATTCAACTTGTCATTGGCGAAGTGATTAGTGCTGAACTGGCACGCTCGGAACATAATAAAAAAAGAACAACAATAAGTTATTCTAGCCATTTAATATTATATGCTATTTTACATTAAATCAAAATTGCTTTTTCAGTTACAATGCTATGTTTTAAATACTTAGTGATATTATTCTGAAATTATATAGGCAAATTATAAAAACTAATAATTTAACAAATCACCCTTACTTATTTGTAAAATCTTTATATAAATTAGATATATATATATATATATATAAAGTGTTATGTATTATAATGTAAATAATATTATTATAGCGTGACAGATGCAGCGGAGCTGGGTTTCCTCACCAATAGGAATCTACAGCCTATTGTCTTTACTTAAAAATTACAATATATCTAAATATGAAAAACACTTACAGGTACAAATATCAGCATTGCCAGATTTCCTCTCGGTAAAAAGTGAGATTTTTGAATATTTTAAGTAAAAAGGCTGGATTCTTTCACCAAAAGCGGGACAAAAAAATTGAATAATGAGGATTTAATTTATCATTCATTTAAGTTTTAAAAAAAGCTTTTAATGGGGATAGATATCAATATTAAAAATATATATATACATATTTTATTTACCATATCTATGGCAGAAAAATCTTTAGAATAATTAATTATACGTAACTTTCGAATATATTTGTTTGTATTTCTATAAAATTATTAAGTAACTAATCAAAATCTTAAAGTAATAAAAATAGAAAATCTCACAATACGTAGAATAATCCGTGAAAAACGGGACTATGCCTGTCCCGATCGGGTTTTGATTTTTGAGCTAAAAATCGGGACGTACCGCTAAAATCGGGACATCTGGCAACTCTGACAAATATAATGTATTCATATATAATATAGGCCAGTCATATATAATTGAGGCCAGTCGTGGCGCAACGGCACGGAGTGTGACTGTAAAACCGACTGGTTGTGGGTTCAATCCCCACTCAAGGAGATGAAATATTTACTTAATTTATATTTCCATTTCTTCGCTCTGGTGTCGAGGCAAAGCGCGGCGTTGAGTTTTGCCACTCAACACGCAATGCCTCCAGCAGAATCCGGCAGAAAGTGGGGAAAGGAGTGTCTTAACACTAGGTTCCATCTGCCTACCCTGCTGTGTGCGGGATACAGCGTGAAGCTGATTTATTTATTTATTTTATATATAATATAGGCTGTTCTATTTCTTTAGCTTAACTCCGCTCCTTCATGTAACAGGTTAAGCAAAGGGAACCTAGTATTAGGATATTAATTTCTCTTCATTCCCTACTTTGCGCCGAATTTCCAGATTGCATTGCATGTTAAGTAGCGTGGCTGCGTTTTGCGCTTTTTCTACAAGGAAGTGGGAAATGACAATAAAAAATAGATTCCATTTAATAATTCTCTATTCACTATCATTCCTCTATGTTGTACAATATAGGGGAGAGGTGGCATGAAAGAGCCAGTTTACTAAACGAAGCAAATAAATATACTTTTAATTAAAGAAATTAACTTTTTTTTCTCTCAAATTATTATTCATTTATTAAACTAGATAATTTCATACGAAATAAGCTTAAAATATAATAAAAAAGCAATAAAATATTTATTTTAAAAAAATGTGTCATTTGGCTCTTTCATGACATTTCGGTATTGAAAGAGCCACTACAAGTTATGAAAGAGACAGTCTTATATTATGAGATGTAATAGTGAAAATTATACTAAATAATAACAATGCTCTATTAAATAAAAACAATTTAATAATCCTTATTAAAAAGTGATGTTTTTTTTAAATTATATTAGTCATTTTAACTAAATAATTCTAACAATCTCATATTATTTAAGCCAATCATATTATATTATTTATATTCTATTTTTTTATATACTACAGGCGGATAATTCTTTTATTAATAAAAATCTCGAAAATTAAATTAAATAATAAATTAATAATATCTTCTCAAAAACAACATACTTAAATTATGAGATCTTTTTTAAAAAAATATTGCTCACATTCCATACAATCATCACTATCACTATTTGTATTGGACTTTTTATGCTTCAATCTACATTTTTTTTACTTCAGCCAATATGATAGAATCAGACGCATTCAAGTCATCCGAGTCATATAGTACGGAATTTTCTTGGTTTATTTTCGATTTTCTATTAAGGATTTTTACCGACAGTTTTGTAGCCAATCATCACTCGCAATTCCAATTTCTTTCTACTTATCTAGGCAGATACCATTGGCCATGGCATAATCAAATACCAGCTTCTTAGCTTGATATCTCGATAAGCACATTTTGCAGTCTTTAAATAATCCGCAAGCATATCCTACTGATCTTTTGTGAAAATACGTTTATTTCCTATATTAGGACAGTGTTGATAAAATGATTTGACATTGAACCTAAGCCTTTACTTTTTAAACTATTTTAGCTAGATGTCTAATTAAGACAAGTTTTGTTTATGGACTGACCTTTCTCTAAAACTTCACTAACTATTATACTTCTTCAATTACCGATTTTTCGGGCCTTTTTCGTTTTTTGGGATCAGACTTCTCCATAATGAAATATCAGTAGCAAACTATTTAATAATGTTTATTAAGAATGTATATTTATTATAATTATAATTAATTTAAAAAATTCTTCTCTTTCAAGGCCCATCCACCCGGCTCTTTTATAACTTATTCTTTAAAAAAATATAACCTTCAAAATGACAACGATATCAAAACTTTTGAAACTCAGTTGTAATCCAGTTACAAGGCCAAATATATACATGAACTCGATATACAATCCAAGTACCTATATTTGTTTACAATGAAATACTAAAAAACAACTCAAATGACGTAGAAACCTTACTTTTGAGTGCCAAAAACTTCAACGCGACATATCGGCGTCAGTTGGTTCCCATGATGTGTAAATTTTTTTGGGTGATAAGAAATCAGTGTTGCCATTTAAAAATAAAATATTCTAACGAGTCCGTTCCTAAACTACTATAATATTGCAGGTGGCTCTTTCAAAACCTGGCTCTTTCATGCCACTTCTCCCCTACAGCCATGACGGTCTGATTGTATGTATATTGCTATTTTAAAACCAAGCAGTAATTTATCACTATTATAAAAAAAAGGTAATTTGATATATGTTATATTATTATATTTAAAAATAATATATAAAAAATATTACAGATTGACACTCTCTTGAAGAATAAAAATCAATATAGAAGCGAAATACAAGTATTCTGTTCAAATTTAAATGATGTAAAAAACTTTCTTAATCCTATAAAAAATGTGAAAACAGCTGAATTACAGAACTTCAAGGAATACATCAGATCAATTAATAATTCATTGGTAAAACACAATTAATATATTTTTTATATATTGAGGCCAGTCGTGGCACAGGGGCACAAAGTGTGACTGTAAAACCGATTGGTTGTGGGTTCAATCTCCACTTGAGGAAATGAAATATTTATTTAAATTTATATTTTCATTTCTTCGCTTTGGTGTCGAGGAAAAACGCGGCGTTGAGTTCCGCCACTCAACATGCAATGCCTCCGGAAAAGAACTCGGCGGAAAATGGGGAACCTGCTGTGTACGAAAAACAGCGTGAAGCTGATTTATTATCTATATATAGTGTAGAGCTAGCGAGGGAATGAAAAGAATATTTTCCCGAGTAGAAATCAAACTCGTGACATCATGTTCCACTGCGCCACGTCACCTATATATGTATATTACATAAATTTATTATATTTTTAATTTACAGAAATTAAATAATTCAATAGGTGAATTTCTCGAAAAAGATTTAAGTAATACTAAATTTATTTTGACAAATTTAAGTACATATGAGGTGAGTGTGCTATAAATTATATTTTTTCTTTTTTTATCAGCTTCACGCTGTATCCCGCACACAGCAGGGTAGGCAGAGGGAACCTAGTACCAGTAAGACACTCCGTTCCCAACTTTCCGCCGAGTTCTGGAGCACTGGTTTCTTTTTTTTTCTTTATTAAATACTAATTTTGACCTGTAGTTCCGGCCGCGTGAAAATGAAAATAACTAAGAGTTGTATGGAATGTACATCACAAATGCGGAAGATAACTCTGACCGAAGGTACAGTAGGTTCCATAGAAACAATTGATAATATTAGTCTCTACAAGTCTACACTCTATTAAATGCGATGATTGTGGATTCAATGCCTACACGGGAAAATGGTTATAATTAATTTATTTAGGTAGATAAATCGCGGCGTTGACTTCTGCACACTACGACGGTATGAATGGGATCTAAGCGTCTTACACTATATTTTCTCTGCAACATTTTTTATACTTCATACTAATTTAAAAATGTGATTGTACGTTTGCCTATATTTACGTACGTTTGCTTATATTTGTTTTTATATATTAGACCTATTTATCCTGATGATATGCAGGTCCGGGCACAGCATAAATCTGCTCTTTTTGCTTTTCTTTTTTTAATTGATCCATTATATATATTGCAGGATAAATGGAGTAAAGCCAATAACTCTAATAGTGCCATCATGAAAGTTTACAATTCCTTTAATTATACTGAAGACATAAAATATGAAGCAAGAGTAAGTATTTAAATTTAGTTTATTTATGCTTTATATATGAGTGAGGCCACTGTGGCACAGTAGGTCGGCGTCCGATTGTACTTGCGACGGTTGTGGGTTCCACTTTCACTAGAAGGAAAGATATTATTTTCATTATTGCGCTTTTAATTACTGATAGACACAGCCCGGCGTTCAGATCCGCCGTTCAACACACAATGACTAGAAAAATTGACGCTTAGTGTGGAACAGACAAGACAATCCGTTTCAGGATACAGCGTGAAGGTAAAAAAAAAATTAGAACATATTTTGGTCGTTCAACGTGAAGCTGAAGAAAAATTTAGAGCATTTTAATTTTATAGCACGTCAAAATTACTATAAGTAAGCTTGTTACTAGTACAACTTATTTAAGCATGCTTCAGTGGTAATCTGGCGTGTGAGAATTTAAACGTAGTTTGATGAGAACGTATGGCTTAGTGGTCAAAGCGCTTGGTCAGTAAACGGGAGGAGCATGTTTAAATCCTGCCACGTTCATATTTTTAAACGTTATCTATAAAAAAAACATTTTCATACTTTACCTCTCTTTCTAGCTTCTGGAACTACCAATACAAGATGCTGATTTCAAATTAGTTATTATAGTACCAAATGAATGTGATATTCTAAATAATTTAGTTAAAAAATTACATTCTGAAGGTATGACCGCGGCTACAGCGAGTATACAACCTTTGTTCACATCTGTATGCAGTTTAAATGCACCATATATTAATTTCAATTCTTTAAATTTAATGGAGGTGAGATATGTTTGTTTGTTTATATTTTGTTAGCTATAATTTGGATATTATATGGGTATATAATAAATCTAACATTCGAACTTTAAAGTATTTAATTCTGATTTAAAAAGTTTTTTCGTAAAAGAATGTCGTGTTGATTGACAGAACTCAACGCCACGTTTTATTAACTGAGCGAAGAAATGAAAATATTATTTTTCCCCGAGTGGGATTGCCAGACGTCCCGATTTTTAGACCAAAATTTAAATGTCCTAAGCGAGACAGATATGGTCCCGTTTTAAAGCCAGCATCAATTATTTTACGCACTTTCAGATTTACAATTTCAGAGTTAAAATCCAGCTTTTTCCTAAAATAAAATATGGCAATGCTGATTAGAACGTCACGCTTACTATTACTACTACACAACCGTCACGCTTACTATTACTACTAAATTTTTTAATTTACTATCCGAAAAATAAGAGTTTCTTTGATTATTTTTGATTATGGGCTTTTTTAAATATAATAAATTTAGATTTACTTAAAGAAAATTTATATATATTTATCTATATATTAATGTTTATTTTAACATATATGACTATCTAAATTTAGAAATATATATATGTTTTGTAGGAAATTATCGATGAAAGTTTAACAGTGGCAAGAGTGGAAATGGGAAATGTGAAAATTGATAATAATGGTGTTTCAATAAAAGTACTCACATGTAAGTATCAATTATTTAAAAAATGGATTGGATTGGATGTTTGTATTCTCATATTTATATTTTTTTATGAATTTTTTACCCGATGAGGCCAGTCGTGGCGCAAGGGCACAAAGTGTGTAAAAACAACTGGTTGCTGGTTCGATCCGCACTCGAGGAAATGAAATATTTATTTAAATTTATATTTTTATTTCTTCGTTCTGGTGTCGAGGCGAAGCGCAGCGTTGAGTTCCGCTACTTGACACGCAATGCTTCCAGAATTCGACGGAAAGTGGGGTGGTGTCTTAACACAAGCTTTGATTTATTTTTTACCCAATGCTGTATTAAATAGGTATATTTAGATTTTCAAAGGTCCATACACTTATTAAATGTTGCTTGCTGGGTGGCAGATTTCAACGCTTTTATATATTACGTGAATAGGCTTTTGAAATGTCGACTTAAAATAAAAAACCCTAAGAGTTCTGAACCCACCACTTAGAATCGGCGATCCACACGATGGCGCCTCCTAAATTATATACAAAAGTTATAATATATAAAAAATAGTATTTTTTATTATTTATGTAATAACATTTTGTTCTAGATATTTTTCCTACAAAAATTCAAACCCAAATAAATAACCAATATGAGAGATCGGAGAACTCGTTTCACTTTAGTCTCTTATTTAAAGATATTTCTATATTCAATGGAAAATATGATATAAAAATAAATAAATAAAAGAAATTTATATATTTTGTAGATTTTTATTTCCCTACTTTTATTTTTCATCTTTACTCTGTATCCCACACATAACATAAAGTGGAAACTTGGAACCTAGTGTTAAGATACTCCCATTACGGAAACTGGAAATGGAACCTAGGAACGTAGTGTTAAGATACTCCCTTTATTGAGTCAAATTCTTGATGCATTACATATTCAGTGGCGGAACTTAGCGCCGTGTTTTGCCTTCACACTAAAGCACTAATATAAAAATATTAAATTAAATATTTCGCTTTTAGTATTAATTGAAAAAAAAAATAAATAAATCAGCTTCACGCTGTATCCCGCACACAGCAAGGTAGGCAGAGGGAACCTAGTATTAAGACACTCCGTTCCCCACTTTCTGCCGAATTCTGGAGGCATTGCGTGTTGAGTGGCAGAACTCAACGCCGCGTTTTGCCTAGACACCAGAGCGAAGAAATGGAAATACAAATTTAAGTAAATATTCTTCTCGAGATTCTCCTCGAGTGGAGATCGAAGCCACAACCAGTCGATTTACAGTCACAATTTGTGCCCCTGCGCCACGACTGGCCTCTAATAATAATAGAAAAAAAAATCATATCCATTTTTCTATTTTAATATACCTATTATCTATACTTATAATAAAATCGTAACGGATCGGTGTCTGTACATAAAAGATATATAAGAAAAAATGTTATTGTGGATCCTTATTAATTTAGTAGAATCTAAAACAATGATTTTGAAAAAAAATGTCTGTTTGTCTGTGCGTTTTGCTATCACTAATCTCAGAAGCTTTTATAAATAAAAAAGTTATGTCAATTTAAAGTACTTAGTTCGACAAATTTGCTAATTGCTATAACAATTATTTTAGACAACTTTTCTACTGAATTGGCTGAATCTTTAGCTTTCTATTGTGTTATGTGATGTTAAAAAAAACATGAAACAACAAACCTATAAAGTATTTCCTACATAATCCTGAAATGGGTACTGAACCCTTTGTGAGAGGCGAGTCCAACTCGCGCTTGGTCGTTTTTTTCTTAAGTACACTTAAATGAATTCGTATATTTCAAGCGGGCGTAGCCGCACGCTAGTATATAATAAACATATATAGGTATAAGTACATATAAATTAACACAATAAAATAAATCCAGAACACTTTTACAAACAGTTTATTTTTAAATATTATACGGGGTTGAGTTACGTATATAAAATATAATATTTCATTTGCCGCTCTTAGTTTCACAGTTGGTTGGGATAAGTTTACCAACAAAAGTCATTTCTTTCCCAAAATTGGGGTTACAAGGCTGTTTTAAGTTATGTTTTTCGGTTGGGTCCAAATTTTTTGATGTCTCAGTGTCGTCGAGCTCATCATATCCTAGTATGATCGGTGGTAATATTATTAGACCGGCTTGACGGTGTTGGTCCTCTGCTCTCTATAGGTAATATGAAAGATTTAAAATGTAAAATAAATAAATCAGCTTCACGCTGTATCCCGCACACTGAAGGGTAGGCAGAGGGAACCTAGTGTTAAGACACTCCGTTCCCCACTTTCTACCGAATTTTGGAGGCATTGCGTGTTGAGTGGCAGAACTCAATGCCGCGCTTGTCCTCGACACCAGAGCGAAGAAATGGAAATATAAATTTAAGTAAATATTTCATCTCCTCGAGTGGGGATCGAACCCACAACCAGTCGGTTCTACCGTCACATTTTGTGCCCCTGCGCCACGACTGGTCTCAATTAAAATGTGTTTTTAATTATATGTTTTTTTTTGCTTCACGTTCTATTTCGCATGTAGCGTGGTTGACAGATGGAAACCTAGTGATAAGACACTCTGTTCTCAATAAGGCAATTCCGTTTCCCACTTACCGCCGAATTCAGGATGTATTGCGTTTTGTGTGGCTGAACACAAAGCTTTAATCTCGACACTAGAGCGAAGAAATGAGAATATTAAATATTTTATTTTCTCGAGTGGAATCGAATCCACAACCTGAGGCGTTTACAGACGCACGTTTGTGCACTGCGCGCTACATGCCTCAAATTATGATAACGATTAAATCTACTAATAATTGATAGGATTTTAGTATTTTTAACTCCGTCTCATTTTTTTTAGATTTTTTCATTCGAAATCCAGTTTTCTTGCGGTGGTTGCTTGGATATTAGATACTATATTTTTTTCAAAAATATAAACCTGAGCACTAGGATCCAAGTTTAAGTGAGTTAAGGAATTAAAGCAAACATTTATATAATTAAACGAAGTGCGAGGTTAAGCGCGGCGTTGAGATCTGCCACTCGCAATACCCACTACTACACGCAATGCCTCCAGAATTCGGCAGAAAGTGAGGAACGGAGTGTCTTAACACTAGGTGCACTCTGCCTACCCTGCTGTGTGCGGGATACAGCGTGAAGCTGATATAATTAAACAAAAACATATTTAAAGTTATACTTACACTAACAACTGTGACTGTTAATATAAACAAAACGCAATAAAGCATTGTGAAATAAAAACGTGAAATGTGCGGTGAACGATAACATTTTATGGATGTACTTTTCTTTAGGAATTTTATATAAATATATAGGATTGAAATAAAATGTACTGCAGATTATAAAACCAATATTCAAAAAACCTAACAAAATTCATATATGTAGAACATTTATTTTGCAGAGCACATCATAATATAAATAGTCAAATAATAAATATTAAAAAGAGAGTCAAGTATTATTCTACTATTTAATCTCCACGCTATTAGCTCCACGCTGTATTCTGCAAATAGCAGGCTAGTCACAGGGAACCTGGGAAGCTAGTGTTAAGACCAGTGGCGTAGCTAGGGTATTTGTTGCCTGGTGCGGCTTAGGACTTGTTGCCCTTTAAAATGGTCAAAATAATTTCAGATTTCAAACCCCAGTAGAGTAGATATATAATTTTTTATTGCTTCAAA
>DWQW01006321.1:0-16468 GCA_018249695.1 Heliconius erato demophoon | reverse complement strand
ATATATATATATATATATATATATATATATATATATATATATATATATATATATATATATATATATATATATATATATATATATATATATATATATATATATATATATATATATATATATAGATATTTCAATTATATAGATATTTCAAACAACGCCACTTAATGTCAGTTACTGTCATTTGTAGACATATCTTTTTAAAGCATATCTTTCATAATAGTAAACAAGAAAAATGATCACTAAATAGATGTAAACACGCATATTAAGCAACAGTAGCTATTTGCGATCTACACGAACATCCGGTCGTATGCGTTGCCAACATTGAGAGGTTTATAATTTTTGCTCACAGATTTAAAGTATTTTTTTACTTTTAACGATTATTGCACTTACTTGTATAATATTATGATTGTTTTAAATTGTTAGTATTTTTTTATCTAGTAATATGAAAATATTACAAGGACACTGCTAATACATACATCAATGAATTTAATTTTAATTTATAATAATATAGGAAATATTAAGTTCAATTCCCGAAGTGAGAATCAAACCCTCAAGCATTGCGTTTCAAGATCAATACGCCACGGTTGCCTTAGATTTCTTTGTTACGGTACATCCCTTGCGGGAGATAGCCCGCGTTTAACGTTCCATGATTTCTGACTACCCTGCTAAAGAGGGTCAGTGATAGTAGACTTGCTGCGATCTCTGGCAGCCTTACTTTCCCCGCTGGTATGATAAGTCGCCGTGAAAGCGACTGCAATGAACGAACCTAAAAGTACTTATTTATACATATTCTATAGTATAGATTCTAAACTTATATGATTACTAAGCGAAATCTCAGCACGTTCCGCCCACAATACGCTACATACAGCACACAGGACTAATTGTCCGGCGCCCGCTATCGCCGGCACTAAAAATTTAATGCTCCCTAATTTCGTGCGATAAACTTATCGCCACTTCGAAATGGAATCGCGTCTACATTGTCGCGCTGTAGGTGCCTCTGCTGAATGTAACCTTTGTGTTTACTTTCTTTATACAGTATTATATTGTTGGATCTAAACGTTGTAAATGCTGTGCGATTAGATTACTTTTAGGTTAATTCAACTGTTATTGAATTCTGTGTTGCCAGCAGAGGGAACCTCATGGGTTTATCTAATGATATTTTCTACGGAGGGAATGGACTTGAATTTGAACAGATAGATATGTTGGTAGGTTAGGTTTTTTGGTTTCCAGAGTGAATATTTGGTTGGTAAAATTTTGGGGTGGGCACAAGACTATTCTTAGCACGGCCTACCCGGCCAGCCCTGTTGCTACGCCCATAGGGAGCCTATCATCCTTAACCGTTGCAAACTTTTCGCCAAATTATGGATGCATTGCATGTTGAGTGGCGAAACTCAACACCGCGCTTTGCCTCGTTACCAGAGGAAATGAAAATATAAAATATTTCGTACTCCCGAGTGAAAATCGAACTCACAAACGTCACGTTGCAGAGGCACGCGAGTGTCTCATCGCAACGACGGCCTCAATACATTATTATTTTATTAAAATCTTGTTTTCTTGCTATTTAGAATAAAAGATTGTTGTAGATTTTAAAAAATCTAAGCATTTACCCATTTCTTATCTAAATGCGGTGAACAGCTCAAGCTTTCAGTTTACTGAACGTAATCTGCATCTTCAGTGTAATATGACGTAATTTAGTAAAGTGGTCCCTTAGCTGTCCTAAAGTTGTTCGCAAAGATATAGTTTTTTTTTTGTTTGGAATTTCTGTTTTTTATCGCTACTTCTTTTTTAGAATTTAGGATGGAAAAAGTATTTTATATTTTTTTTTATTTTAAGAATTAAATTTTAATCTGACTAAGTGTGAGTCGGACGGACAGACGGACGGACAGACGGATAGAGGAGTTTAAGTTAGTAATAGGGTCCCGTTTTACATTCTGAGTATTAAATCCTAAAATATATATAAAAAAGAAAAACAACAATTCCTTGGCTTAATTTGAAGTCGTCGTGGCGCATGACAACGTCTATAAACGAGATGGTTGTGGGTTCCATCCCCACTCGGGGGAATGTTTATATTTATGTTCATTTCCTCGCTGTGATAGAAAAAGCGCGGCGATTACTAGCGCTTCCTAAAACGCAATCTTGGGATTTCATTTGGGGAACGGAGTGTTTTAACAGTAGGTTCCCCTTGTTTATCCTGTTATATGCGGGATACAGCTAAAACAGAAACAAAACCAATATTTAATTAATTTTTGATGTAGCCAATATAACTTTTGTTTTTTATTCTTTAGGCTGTCAATTATTTCGGTAATTTAATTTTAACAAAAACGTTGCTTCGTCAGAAAGGTATTTGGTTCTTCAAAATGTTTAAATGCCAGCCTTTTGGGGTATGCCTAGTGTCTTACTTATTTTCTTATTTTTTATTATTTTTAGTCGTTTTGTGCCTTTTTAGATAAAGGAAAATGAATTAGTAACATGCCACGTAACTTTTCATTTTCGTTTCAATCTTTAGGTTTTATGCCCTCGTAACGCCACAATAAAAGAACTAAACTGAATTAAAAATATACTACTATACTAATGTTATAAAGCTGACAAGTTCGTTTGGTTAAATACTCTAAACTCAGGAACTATTGGTTTAAATTAAAATCATATATTTTATATTGGATAGGTCAGTTATCAGGCAAGGCATCAATCCCTTGTAACTCATGTATCTGCGGCCAGAGTAAGCTCTGTGGGAGCTTAGAATATGTTATGTGACAACACAGTGTAGTCTTTTCCATTTTGCCATGCTGTAAAAACCTAATGTAAATATTACTTATTAAAAAAAGCGTACTGTTCTGTTCTTAAAATTCGCCAAGATAAAGCAGTAAAAACACAGGATCTCTTCAATTTTTTTCTACGCCTTTAATATTATAACTTACCTCTAAAACAATATGAACTCGCTACCCTATTTACAAGACTTAACCACAAACCTAATGTGCAAACGAAGTCGAGTGTTTCACACTTTTTTATATTTTAACTTTTCCAAAGGCCAGGGCAAAAAGGCTGGTTTTTATGAGGCACAAAGTGTGACTGAGAAATCGACTGGTTGTGGGTTCGATCCCCACTCGAGGAAATGAAATTTTTATTTACATTTAAATTTTCTTCTTCGCTCTGGTGTCGAGGCAAAGCGCGCCGTTGATTTCCGCCACTCAACACCTCGCCTCTAGAACTCGGCGGAAAGTGGAGAACGGAGTTTCATAACTCTAGGTACCATGCTGTGTGCGGGATACAGCGTGAAGCTGATAAAAATAAAGTTTTTCAAAAATATTAGCTATAGCTAGAAATATGTATTTTTAGTATATTCTCTAGATATTTAACTCTCAAGAGACTCCATATATTTGGATTGGCTTGATCTACATAATTTACTTAATATTATTTCAGTTACAATTACACCTATATATTTTTTATACACACTATTATTTTATAGTATTTATACAATTTTATCATAATATACCGCCACTCAACTCGCAATGGCTCCAGAATTCGGCGAAAAGTGGGGAACGGAAATATCTTAACACTTTTCCCATTTTACCTCTGCCTGCTATGTGCGGGATACAGCGTGAAGCTAAATATATAAATAATAATAATAAATCATATTACACTTAACACGCTGTACGTTGTGGTGATGTCCATAAACCGCCGCTCCCAATTTGAGCGTCTGTTGTTTGACTTTGAGTTTACTCTGTTTTGTTAGACAAAACACAGTATAGTGTGTAATTGTACTAAGCGATTATATTGTTTGTAGAAATCCTAAGATTAAGTAAATTGACATAAATGTCTTGAGAATAACATGTTTTAGTTGTAGCTTGTCATATCTTATGTATTTTTATTTTTAAACGGTTATTTTTTAAGTTTTAGTTATGATTTTTAAGTAGTGCAGCTTTTAAAGCCGTGTTGGAGTAACTTCACGTCTGAATGTAAATGGATGATTGGATTCCAACGCGAGATAACAAATTATTTTCATTTCTTTGTTCTGTTATTAATAAAGCGCGACGTTGGGTTCTTGTCAATGGTTTCCCAGGGACAACAGAGGGCTCTGTTTTCCTGCTATGAGCAGAATACAGCGTGAAGGTGAAAAATTATAAAAAAACGTATTTTAGTAAAACTAATTAATTAATTGTAGACCACAGTTACGAATATAATAAAAAAAACTACATATAATCAATTCATATCAGTTCAATTAGTATTACCAACATCAAAGCTGGTTTCCAAACACAAAATAACTCAAAGACAACTCTCAACCCACCAGAAACCTCACCACTTACACGACAATAGACCACCGTGGGTTTTCTCGAGTGGGACAAACAGTAGTTTAAAGCAAAGCAAAGCGAAGCAAAGTGAACGGGAAGTAAATACAGGGTGTGCGAGAACAAAGACCGGCCGTGATTGTTATCGATCGGCGCCCTCAGCCCTGCGCCGAAAGGGCCTAGGCCACGTAGTAATCGACTGCACTTCTCGAATTAGCATTGTGGAGTCCTAATGTCCTGATAAGGGTGACGTATCTTATCTGAGTGATTGACTCGTGGACCGAGATGGCGGTTTGGCAGGTTCTGTTAGAATCATTTTGATATGATAATTCGCGATGAATAGTTTAACTGTTCCATATAATTGGGTATGTGGAGATGACAAAATGTCAAAACTCTCCGTTTTCTACAGTCCGCCCGAATTCGAGATGTTGCATGTTGGAACTCAACGCCGCATTTGGCACTAGCAAATCTATTACCATTTTTACATATAGTAAAGAAATATCTTTAAGCCGTCGTGGTGCAGGGCTACAAAGATGCGACTGTAAGCGCGAAGGTTGTGAATACGACTCTCACTCAGGGAATAAAATATTTTCGCTGTAGTAAGGACGCTGAAGGCGGCGTTGATTTCCGCCACTCAATGCAATGCCTCAACTTCGCCAGAAAGGAAGAACGGAGTGTCTTAACACATAGTTGCCAGGTTCCCTCTGCCTACCTCGCTATGTACTGGATATTGCGTGAAGCTAAAAAAACACATTTTTAGATTCCTTTATTTTCCGAAGGAAAGTTCCGTTATATTTGACCCTAGGGCATGGGGTGAAATGCAAACAAACTTATGAAAAGCTTAGTGACCTTTTGTATACCTTTACTACTAAACCGTAACTATTCGCAATACGAGAGTATTACGAGTGTTATTTGTTGGCATTGTTATTACACTTTTTATGTTTTATGTTCATTTTGTTGTTAGATTTCAAGTTCTCTTTTATTATATGCTGTATATTATATAATTATTATTCATTGTTATAATCAAAATTATGATTATATTATATAAGTATAAATGTTGATTCTGATATGATGTTGATTACGATCGTGATTTCTCGTGATTTTAAAGAGTACTCGTATTTATTCACAAACGCACATTGGCATAACAAGATTAATTATATCAATTATTTGAATTAATAATATGGATATAATCATGGCTGGAAAAAAAATATATTGAGATACGTAATTTTATTTAGTTTTTTTTGAGAATGAATTAAAGGATAATGACGATGGTGGTACCAACTCCTCTGCTTTATTTGCTAGAAGAAATATCCAAAAAAAATGTATGTAAAAGTTGTGTGGACTTAAGGCGTAAACTGGGAGATTCCCTTTTTTGTTGTTCTCATAGGAATTTCGAAAATCTTTAAGTCACTCCGAAATCGAAGTTTTACATATCACTATATATGTATATATACTATATAAAAAAAATCAGCTTCACGCTGTATCCCGCACACAGCAAGGTAGGCAGAGGGAACCTAGTGTTAAGACACTCTGTTCCCCACTTTCTGCCGAATTCTGGAGGCATTGCGTGTTGAGTGGCAGAACTCAACGCCGCGCTTTGCCTCGACACCAGAGCGAAGAAATGGAAATATAAATTTAAGTAAATATTTCATCTCCTCGAGTGGGGATCGAACCCACAACCAGTCGATTTACAGTCACACTTTGTGCCGCTGCGCCACGACTGGCCTCTCTATATACTTACATAATATATACATATGTAGATATACTTATAGGCTCATTAGGCGTGCACTATCAGCGATAATCATGAACGTTTATTGACCTGTCATCGGTGCCAAACGCGTGCCCAGATTGCGTAAGTGCCATTTTTTATGGCGCATAATTGGACTACGCTTTGCGCAAGTTGTAGAATGAGAATTAATCAATGAAGCGTTACATATTTATAACGAACTAGTTTTGGTTTGCGGCTTCGCCCGCATGTTACATTGATGTGATTAACGTGATAAATGGACTAAACAACACAAAAAGTTTTTTTAATTCGTAGCAGTAGTTCCTAAGACCAGTGTCAGTATGGATTAATACTCCTAGTGAAGGATTATTTTTAATATGAACTTCTTTAAAATTATTATATAAAACTCTTACAGTAACGGAAGAGTTTCATGTATATTTAGGTGTACATATAATTAAGTATCAAAAGCAAAATATATATTCTTGCTGGCAAATCTCCTTTCCCAATATATCGGATAAACTGGGAGTATCCTCTAAAAAGGATCGTCGCACAATTTCGTACACCCTAACACCCGTAGCTTCAGTGTTTGCTCAGCAATTCGCGCCCTCGCCTGCCTCGCCTGCCTCGCCTGCCTCGCCTGCGCCCGTCAGTTCTAGTTCTAGTAAACTTGTTCATTATAGTGTTGTTAACTGTTTCATAGAAGCCTTTGATGACTTATATGTTATATATTATACTAGATTTTCCGAAAGCAGCTTTAGCAACCATAATTTTAATTTTATAATGATTTTAGTAACCTAATTTTAATCTCCAAAAATCGTTAATCGTTTTTTCTTTTTATATCTTTTCTATTTTGTTCCTGTAGAGATAGATTTTACGAATTTACTATTTAAGGGTTCACGTACGCTTTGTTTAAAATCGGTCTGCAAAATTTCAGGATCGTAGGTGCCTTTTTTAAGTTGCACGTTGTATCCGAGGTCCGATAACGAGTTATTTCATAATGGTGATCTGTTATATATAAAGAATATAGATATTAAAAGTCTTTCCAGTTTTTCACACAACGCCTTCCTAACTTGCTCACAAACAAGTCAGTCAGAATTGACAGATGAATGACAGATAGATTTGCTATTTAATGGGGAGGACCTATAATTGAGTCATATCAATTTATTCTTATTTTTCGCCTGTTGAGTCAGTGTTGCGTGTAACAAAACGTATTTTTGTCAGAATCTATCGTGAATATTTATTGGCTTTGAGTGAGCATCTTTATACTTTTTCTCACTTAGCAGGGAAGACAGAGGTAACATCAAGGCAGATCGTGCTCTACTCTTTCCCAATATTCGAGATTTTGCGTGTTAATTGCCGAAACTCAACGTGAGGTAAATAATTCATTCTGCTGAGAAGGATTCGAACTCACAACCGTTGCGTTAGCATTGAGACTCGCCACAACCACTTCTTTAAAAAATCGTTTCTCCTTAACATAGAACTTCCCAAAGTAAGTTTCGAATCGAAAACCATTAATTTACACATATCCTCATACTATTAAATTACAACCGAAAAAAAATGCATATTGAATATTCAAAACTAACAATATATTCGGTTCGCGTGTCGGAACCTTATCGATCAGTTGCAACCAGCGCGCTGTAATTAGACAATTTCATACAAAGTGCATTATAAAAAATATAAATCACCGAACCGTGAATGGAATTATGAAAATTTTAAATTGAAATTTGATTTACGTTTCGTAGTTACGATGTTAAGAACATACATTTATTGCTAGTCGTTGCTCTCTATTTTGTTTCTGTGAACTCTGAAAATTATTTCTGTGCAACACAAAAATAAATTTTCAATACTAACCACTAGTTCCTGAGGTTAGCGCGTTCAACCGAACAAACATTTCGCCTTCAATAGCTTATCAAAAGTAAGCAGCAAGTGCAGTTTTTTCACTGCACTCTTAAACAACCCCTGACAATCATTAAATATTAACCGGCCAGAGGGCGCCATTTGCGTTAGCTACAGCTACTCGTACCACGTCTCTGTTTACGTAATCTTTGGTTTAATACTTATGTAAGATACATTAGAGCTGGGCTAATAAAATGGTGTTATAGTGTGAATGTCTTGGATTTGATAGTACATGATGATTGAATGTAAAGTCTCAGGAACTACTGGTTCAAACTGGAAAGAAATATTTTGCCTTAAATATTTTGCAACGCCTCCAGAACTTGCTGGAAATTTGCGAACGGAGCGTCTTAATACTAGGTTCCCTCTATCTACCCTGCTGTGTGCGGGATACAGCGTGAAGCTGACTTTGTTTAGTATCTTATACGTTATTCTTTTAGATGAAACCTAAAACTAACTGTAAACGCAACGATTTTGATTTTAATTTCAACTCTGAAAAATTAATCATTTTCATTTCGTCGCTGGGCGACAAGAGGGTTACGGAGTATCTGAACACTACGTTGAACATGACCTGACACATAAAATCCAGATAACATTTCTAAAACAAACAGTTTTTGTTCTATGCTCAAGCAATTATTGACCCGATTCGGGAGCACGCGAGCGGTGGTGGTGGATCGACACGTGGTTTTAATTGCCGGCATCCAGATATGATTGCGATACGATGTAGCTACTTTACAGTGAATTACTGGATTTAGTTTAACTGTTTTAACCGTTGTTACTGGGGTTATTTATGGTACGTACCTAAGGTTGTTTAAATATTTGTTCCAAAGTTGTTTAAGTTTTTGTTCTCATTTTTATTTCCTCGTTCTGGCTGCCAAAGTGTCGCGTTGAGTTACGCCATTTGACATCGAATAACTCGATAATTGATGGGAAAGTGAAAAACGGAGTGTCTTAACACTAGATTCCCTCTGCCAAAGCCCTATAATCTGGTAAAAATTGTAAAACTTTTTTTAAATTTTATATAAGAGACAAAAAAAACCACAAAAAATGCATGCTTTTTATATGTTTGGTTATTTTTAAAATTCAACGTGTATATAATGTATATGAACCAAATAAAAATATTGCATAATAATTTTGCATTGACCTAATGATTTACATATATTCACAATTAAGCTTACGTTGTAACACCACCAGTTACAGGTAATTACAGTAGGTACTGACACGACAAAACGTACTTTGCATAACTAATAACAAAATGTGATGAAATAACAAAAATAATACCTATTTAAATTTGATTGATCGAATTCTGAGAAACTGAATTTTGTAATTGAAATTATTTCTAACAAATATATCAAAAAAATATTGTACAGGGTAGACAAAGAGAATCTAGTGTAATAAATCGAATTTCCGTACATTTAAGAAACATTGTTGTAAGGCCGCGCTGCAAATGCAAAAGTGCATACTTTATTGCTTCCAGAATTTAAATATAAATATTTTACCGAAAAAACATCAAACCCACAACCATCGCGTTTACAAACACTTCTTCATTGTGTCACGATGACATGATGATTTAAATTGTTAAAAAAAAACCAATAATCAATCAATCAATTTAATCTTTTAGAACATAGCGCCAAAACTCAAGATTCTCTGTTCGCCATTAAATAACTTTTAGTAGGCTCTTACCACTTTGGACAGGAAGTGAAAAACGGAGTGTCATGACACTAATCTTACCGTGTACGTGCTGTATGTAGGAATAAGCGTAACTCTGGAAAAACCCAAAGTTTAATTGCTAAAATTCTCTTTATCTATCATGCTATAATAAGTGAAACAGTAAAAAAAATATAATTTCTAAAAAAAAACTCGAACTCGAAACGAAAAATCGCACTATAATCGCAAATGAACTCTAACATTTAAATGCAAAACAATCCTACAAATATATAATATGTATGTATGTATGTGCTCACGTATCTCGCAGCTAGGTACCCCTATTTCAAACACGGCACACGTGATGCCATTTCCAAAGACCTGTATCAATCGTCAGTACGCTTCTGTCCTTAGAGTAGATAGATTTGTAGAAATTCTGTTGTTCTTTCAGATTTTATGTACAATTTTAATATAATATTTTTTAAACATAAACATTTACCAACAATTTTATTTCTTTTAGTTTAAACGATAGTACCCACCCTCTAAGAAATATCTTCATTTATATTTTTTGTTTACCGACTACTTAATTTAAGTAAATGTTGTATATTCATATGGAAAAATGACGTATATGTTACTCCGATCTTAGATCTATACCTGTACCCAACCACTGTAGCCGTCGAGGTGCAACGCCATCTGGCTGTAAACAGGACAGGTGTAAGTTCAAAGCTCACTTCAAGAAATGAATTATATTAATTTCTTCGCTCAGTTAACAGTTAAGCTAAGAAACGACGTGAAACAAAAAATACCCGAACCTACCAAACACACAATATCAGCAAAATGAAAAGAAAAAAAACCACAAATAAATACTTCAATAAAATAAAAGTCTCAACTAAAAACGGCTGACTGGCCAGCTATTTACGTTAGCACATACCATCTCCAAAACGTCGACCCTCACGTAGCTTATAAAATATTTCTCTTTTGTTTCAGGTAAGCGCCGCGGCACGTATGGCGAATCACGAAATACTTTTCCTGCTTTGTGCAATCTTTGAAAGGGTTGAAGGGGTGACATTTCTAAATAGCTACTGATATATACAATACGTTGTACGATGAATACCTGCTGTATATATATATATATATGGGAGATGTGAAATGGTAACGACTGAAAAATGCAAGTTTTTATAGAGTATGGAATTGGGCAATGCGTGGGGAACGGAGCGTCTGCCTCTCCCTGTTATTTGTAAATGGCCTGGTGAAGTCTATTTTAACCGACTGCAAAAAGGTGGGTCTACAATTAAAATGATTTAATCAATCTTTGTGTGTATGAATGTATGTTTGTTCTAATAGAGACCGAACGGATTGACCGATTTTGATGATTCTTATGTTATTGTCTTATAATAAAAATTTATAACAGCGACATAAGGAGACCTTAGTAATTTGTCTGTACTATAATGTAATAATAATATATTTTTGTATTTAATATATGACAATTTATTTAAAATTCATTATTCTACTATAGTATTATCACAAAGGAAAGTCATCGTGGCACATTGAGCACCATCTGACTGGAAACGCCACGGTTGTATCACTTAGGGAAATGGTTATATTTAAAATTATTTTGATTTCTCCGCTCTGGTAGACAAAGCGCGGCGTTAAGTTAAGTTAACAAGCCATATCTCGCAAATTGAGCAGAAGCTATAGAAATGTCACAAAGTTAAGGAATCATTAAAAATCTTTCAAAAAATATAATTAAACTCTCATAAATGAGTGTGAAATAAGTTCTTGTTATAGGAAATTTTAATACGATACCGAACGGAACGGAAGCCGTTAGAAAAACAAACAAAGCGGAGTGTGGAGTAAACTTCACGTGATTAATTCGAGAATAGCCACGAGTTAGATTACGCTGGAAATATATTATGTACCTATCGTGTTTCATACGTCAGCTTTTTTAATTACGATAGGAGTCTAATTTCATTTATTTTCTATATAATTTTGTTTATAAATCCATTCTTCTTTAGTAATGTTATAAAGCTGAAAAGTTTGTCGGTTACGCGCGCTAAACTCAGAAACGGCTGCTTCAATTGATAATTTATATTAATCCTTGTACCGAGGCAAGTAGCCATAAATAATATTTCTCTAACACATTTAAATTTTGTTACAAATTTACCTATTATTTTTATTTTGATATCATCTTTACCTTCTTGTAGGGCGTTCTAGTGTTTTTTTACAACCGTCCAAACGAAATTATATACTTCAGTGGAAGTATATACCTATATTAAATTCTGAAATAAACGTATATTCAATATACGGGTATCAATCTGCCACAGTAACGACGCCCACTACGTCTTCAGCTCTATAAGTCCTAGCGAAGCAAGATTAATTTTTATAACTTCACGGACGCTTTTGTTCGTTAAATATAAATTATATTGCACATATTTCTATGAATTCCTCTTGTTATCGTTTATGTTCAAGTTATTAAGTTATATTTTTGAACTGATATTGGAAGAAAGTCTAACATGAGAAGATATTTAACATTTTACAGTGATATATTCTGTATTTTATTTGTATAAAGGAAATTTGTTTTGTCAATTATTTACTAAAATATAATAAATAATACTCCTTCTTGATTTTTCATTCTTTTTAGCTGCACGTTGTACCACACATATACATATATGTTTGTTATGTCGCGTTTACAATGAGAAAATGTGCCGCTATATCTAACACAAAAGAAAGTTTATCCAAATACTAAAAAAACACATACAAACACGCTGAAATTAAAATACAAACCGCAAAACTTATTTTTCGGCTATTTAATTACAAAACACCTAAGATTCAAAACATAAATCAGGCAACGATAATGCCGCACTTTATAGCGCCGCTACAAAATCGTTAGTTAAATTGCTCGCGGCTCAGCTTTTTAATAACGGCGCGATTAACCTAATATATGGGGAAAGTCAATATACCTCCAAATGCCGGAATATCGATGGGGTTTTGTTTGTATAAATAACAAAGCTGGGGGTTGGGCGTTTTTGGAAGGAGTTGCAGTTATATATTTTGATGTAGAGCGATTATTATATAGTAGATTTGATTTTTTTTTAGCTTCACGCTGTATCCCACACACTGCACATAACAGGGTAGGCAAAGGGAACCTGAGAATCTAGTGTTAAGATATCCATTTCTATTAAGACACTGCCGTTCCCTACTTACCGCCGAATTCATTGCGTGTTGAGTTTGCCTACGCGCATTAAATGAGTAAGAAAATTAAAATATTAAACATTTCATTTTCCTATCAATGTGTAGTGGCAATCTAACCCAAATTATTTTCACTTACTGTCTCTTATAAACGAATAGCGCTGCGTTGAGTTCCGGTACGTAACCAAAAGGAGTGTCTTAACACTAAATTCTCTCTCTTTAAACCGCTATAAACAGAATAAATCAAGAAGCTGCCATAGTTTACCTACTATATAACATTGAATAAACAAATAACCTAGTCCTAGTTAATATAAAAAGCATGCACTCCCAAGAGTCCGTTCCTAGGTCTAAGGCTAGTGTTTGCATACGTGACTGGAAATACAATGCATCGGTACTATCGGTCCGAAGTAAATAGTGGTGATGTGAAATTGCAAAGTAAATATGGGTTGAGTGATAGTTTTGTGAGCTTATGTATGGCTTATCTTTTCGTAGATACGATATTGGTTGGAATGGTGTAGTGTCTTTTTTGGTATTTAAGATTTTTAATTTTTTTGTTATGTAAAAATATAATAATACATCAATACGTTTTAGACTTTTTTGTATTTTAAATTCCACTGAGATAAAATATTTTGTGAGAGAGAAACTAGAATGTACAGACATTTCTTCTCCTTCTCCTTCTGTGCTTTCCACTTGAATATGAGTATTACTATAATATATATTTTATTTAGTATGCTAAGTTGGGAAATTTAACGCTGCACTTTATGTTACCTTCTATCTTAGGAGTAGAAAGCAATGCATTTATTCATAGATCGAACTCATCAGAATATTCTTAAAATAGTTATTATTGTATATATAATACAATAATTTTAGATTTTCAAGTTTTTTTTTATACTCCTTACATGCAACTTGATCTGTTGTTTTCTCGAAAATTTTAATCTTACAAAGATGAAACAAATTAAATAAAAAATAAACATTCTTTTTTTTAATTATATACACATGTGACACAGGAGTAAGACTACCAGTAATATTAATGGCGGTGTAACATTATATCCTTATATTATAAAATGGCTACAGATTAAAAATAAAATGAGCGATAGAGCTTGTGACAGTTGTTTACAGTAAGATATATTTTCAATGTTCTTGGTTGAATTTTCACCAATTAATTAACTTTTAACGTATAGCTTCCCATATTTTATTTAGCGGAGTGTTTTGTTACATATTATAATAATCTTATGTTTCTTAATTTACTTCTTTCTTTTAATCAATTTCCACACTGCCAAAGGAAAAAATGGTCACTCCGTCTTTCTGTCAAGAAAATTCATTCATTTACAAAATTGCATACGCCCGAAAACTTAATCATATTTTATTTAGGCACCTCCCCCTCCTCAATGGACGTGTCTGATTCGAAATTTGACAATTTTTATTTTATTCGTAAATACAAACAAAATAAAAATCGGCGATCTACTTACTACCTAAAGTAAATTCTATTAATTTGCGTTTTTACTGACAAAAAGTTAAAAATGTTTGGAAATTGTTCCTAAATTTGACATTATTAGAGCCATTACATATCAACCGAATAAGTTCGTAATCAACGGAATTTTAAGATTGATCACGAAAATGTAACAAAAATGAAATAAATAAATATAATAATTTTTCCTTTTAATAAATAAAAATAAATGGGACAAAGGATTGCAACTTTTAGTAGTTTAGTATAATGGATGTGTAACAATATATCCTTATATTATAAAATGGATCTAGATTAAAAATGAAATGAGCGATAGAGCTCCTGACAGTTGTTTTTTGGTTTAATTTCCTGCGATTAATTAACTCTAAAAGTTTAGCTTCCTGATGGTATTTTAGCTATTATGTTACTTTTAAATTAAATTATTTATCATACCAGTTTGTATGTGATAATATGAAAATATTATTTTTATGCAATTTCTCAACGAAGGTGGTTATATACCTTATAACTAAAATAATTATTTAGGTTCGGATCTTAGTCTTACTGGGGGTAAACATAATGCGGCGTTGAGTTCCGCCATTCCAACTTCCGCGCCTAATACGAGTTTCTACAACCTACCCTCCATTATGCGTAAACGCTCGTTTTCTTTTATCGCTCGTTTTCTTATATTATTCTTGCCACAAAACATTCCATTCAAAAACATTAAGAACAAAATACAAATATTTAACTGTAATTATTTAATAAATTAAGTAAAAAAATAACAAAAGTCGTAGAACAATCTCCCTACGTCTGTCGCTGACGGAGTGTCCCTAACAAACACGATGTAGTCTAAATTCTAAACAAAGAACGATGGGCTTAGTGAGCGCTCGATCGAATTTAACTCAGTGGACTTGCGTTTTAGGGATCTATGTTTCACTTTTATTTGTTAGCTTCACGCTGTGTCCCGCATACAATAAGGTAAGTAGAGGGAACCTACAGCTAAGACGTTTACCGCTTTCTACTAGAATAAGATAAATGAGTTATATTTTATTATTTTATTTTATCGTTCTGGCTACTCGAGCCCGTTGTATTGTTTCTCTCTACCCTGCTGCATCCGGGATATAGCGTAAAGCTATTTATTTATAGTCATATATCGAATTCATACGAAATATTTATAGGTCCACAAAAATCGCGACGACCCTTATTGACACGTCGTTAAATCGCCTCTTCTGTCGATCGTAAAAACACATTTAAAAATAAAATAATCCAAATCTAACGTTATTATACCATTTGATAGACACCCGGAAACCGGTCTCGTAAAAAAAATATTGTTCTCTGTAATCATAATTCTATCTGAGCTATAGTTATTAAAATATTTTTATCGTGTTTTCCCATTGATACTAATATTGTGAAGCTGAAGCTGTTTGGTTGGACGCGCTAATCTCAGAAACTACTGTTCTGGATTGATATTTTATTTTCCATTAATGAATTTACTTAATATTGTAATTTCTTCGCCCTAATGATAAAACAAAGCGCGGCGTTGAGTTCCGCTACCAATATGCATCTCTAAAATTTGGCAGAAAGAAGGAAGTGCGGAGTGTTTTAACACTGGGTTACATTACTGATACATACAGCATGTAGTTAAAACAAATAGTCCATATATCGAAGAAGGTTAAGTATACTCGTATTACGTTAATCGTTTTAATATACACTATACACATATAAAGAACGTGTCATGTGTCAAAAAAAAAATCATTGCCGCATTTTTCGAAGCCGCAGGAAAAAGTTAGTATAAGTAAATTACGTTGTGCTAAAATTTTACACAGCAACTTTTACACTTGTTTTCGTTAGTTTTATTTTATTATTTTATAGCTTTCACCAATGTTAAGTACTTAGTGTCTATAAAGAAATTATGGACTATATATTAACTAAATATCGACTTGGTTGAAGGAGTTGATTTCGATTTGGAAAAACAAATAAAGTCAAGGTTAGTTTCATTTTTTTATGAGTACGGAAAAAGGCAACGAAAGATATTAAAATATTTACAATATTTAAAACGGGAACGTCATTCTTTTTTTTCATTCTTACGTCTATGATTGTCACACACAATGTCTAGCTTCCCGCTCTATCCTGCTTATAGCGAGGTTAGGAGAAAACTTCATCGTTACCGTTCTTCACTTTCCTCTTTATTTAAAACATAGCGTTTTGCATATCGGAACTCAACGCCGCACATTAATTTTCTAGAGAGAAAAAAACATATTGTATCCCCCAAGTAGGAATCAAACTCTTAACCAT
>DWQW01006320.1:0-16473 GCA_018249695.1 Heliconius erato demophoon | reverse complement strand
AGTCTTGGGACGCGGTGGCGTCCTTCTGCGAAGACGTGATGTCCAAGAAGGAAACTGCGGAAAGGGAGAGGGAGATCTTGATTCCCTTTTCCGGCCGCAGAAGGCGCACAGGGCGCAGGAGAAGGGCGGACAACGCCCTTTTCCGGCCACCATGAATGGGTCTAGGGGCGATGGACTTGGGGAAGTCCTCGCCCCCAATTCGGTAGACCCGTGTCGTAGGTACGCGCGGGTGTCGACGCGCGCCTCTGAGACGATGCACGAGTTAGCTCACCATCTCGCTAACCCGCGCAGGAGACGAGGCCGAGACAGACCCGGCCAGCACTAGTGAGAGGCTGCGGATGAATGTGGACTCCCGCGGCCCCGCGCTCACGTGCGAGGTGACACTGGGGTGGTTTCAGCCGGTAAGAGTCCGGCACGCCCCTCCGTCTTTCCTAGGCGGAGGCAGTCCATGAGGATTTCCCCCCGTAAAAAAAAAAAAAGATGAGAGAGTTAGGAGAGTTGGGAGAGTTGGGAGAGGTGGGGAGGTGGGAGAGTTGGGAGAGTTGGAAGAGTTGGGAGTTAAAAATATAATTCTTTTTTTCTGCTAAAATTTCTTTATACTCCATGAACTATTACTATGGTAATATGTTACATACAGTAGTGCATAAATTCATCAATTTCTGTCACGTAGTTAATACTCTACCTCACGGTGAACCGCATCAAAATCCGTTGGGTGGTTTTGAAGAAGAAGAGTTAGAAAGGCCTGACAGAGGCGGAAGGCGTTCTTAATTTATAATATACCTATAGAGATAGAGATAAGACAATGTTTTATTCTATCACTAATACAGACGGCAAATTTCTTATGATTTATATTCTATAGAGAAACTACACACTCTTTTTATGCTTTCACAATAATACATATATTTTGAGATGTCCCTCTGCACTACGATGGCGGCTCTGTTCTTGCACATTTTCCTTTGAAAATTAGTGGCATAACTGTAACAGTTACACATGGTATCGTAAACTTTTTTGTAGATATTGATGTCTTCTATAAAATTTTAGTAAATTACTTTGCTCTATTGTCAATAACTTCCACAGCGTACGCTATATAAGGTTTCTTTGGTATTTTTTTATACGTTAATCGCCTAATTGTAAAAGAATTTTCCAAATCGGCCCCGTAGTTTCAGGGCCTGTTCAATTCAAATAAAGAAACAAAACACCTAATCGGTTGTCTTCATAATGTTAGTGATATCGATGCAACTTCCCCCCAGTGGGGGGGCACTCTGCAGAGTGCTGCAGAGTTACTTACTCGCTATGGTGCGCGAGGCTACACTCCGCATTTTTTATTATTTCATGATTTTCTTTAGAGTGATATTTTTAAATTCGTTATATATTTTGAATGAATTGTCCGATTTTGTTAATGTAAACAGTACTTTACACATATTGAAATTATCTTTAATTAAATATCATTTAATAGAATTAGGATTAATGCAGAGGTATGAATAAAATGGTTTGATTATTGCCGGCACTTTCATCAACTTATAAAATATAAAAATGTAGTTGTATTGTCATAACTATAGTAGTTGGACATATGGTATCGCGGACTTTTTTATAGATATTGATGCGTTCTATAATACTGTAGAACATTATTTTGTTCTATCTTCAATAGTTTTCGCAGCGCACGCGATGATAAAATTTTTTAGATCAATTTCTTCACACCTTGGGTTACATTATTGCATTTTTCTTAGGGATCCCTATTTTTTTTGAAAATGTAATATAGCCTATGTGGGACGGTGAAGATGCAGCTTTCTAATAGCGAAACAATTTTTGAAATTGGTCCGGTAGTTGTCGTGTGAAAACAATACAAACATACATACATACATACATACATACATACATACAAAAATACAAATCTTACCTCTTTATAATATTAGTATAGATGAGTGAAAAAAATAAAAATGTTTTTTTAATTGTTGAGTGACAAAAAATATTGTTCGCGAATAACACTGGTTCAAAACACGCTTTGCACAAAATCCTAAAACAAAAATACATTGCTTAAAGCTACTTACGTCCTCATAATGTCTTTGGAAACGTAACTAGAGTCATCTGTGTAACTACCTGAAGATTCTGAAATAAGAATGGAGAAGTTAGTCATTTTGGTAACCAGAGAGCAAGGAGCACCAAACGCTACGGTTCCTGCACTTCTTGGCTTCGTCACCTGTCAAAAACTTATTCACACATGCCCTCCGGGGGGTCTTCGAGCTTTTTACGTGACCTTCCTACAATATCATCGACACTTTAACTGTTTTCAAAGGGCAACCGAGGTCTCCTTTATTTTGCCTTTCTTAGCTCTCACTCTTTCTTCATAAATATTCTTTACGATTCTTTCGTCATTCATTCTCTCGACATGCCCAAACCACCTGCGCACATTCTTGCTGATGCTACTTCGTCAATAAATGTCATGTAAAATTACCTGACTCCTGTGTTATAAAGGACAAATCATTCGACTTCAACGCTTTCAATTTAGACCTAAAATACATTTAAATATTAGTAGCATAATAATATGGTCAAACATTAAAATATTTATTTTTGTAAAAATCTAACTTTCTCCGAGATGGAGGAAAAATAAGAAAGAGGCAGTTTGATTGGTAGTTTGATTCCTGTTTGAAGACAATTACTTGACATCCCTATTTAGCACGCAAAATCTGTAAATTGCGCAGAGAGCAGAGAATTTAGTGTTAAAGCACTAGAAAAAAATATCTTTTGGAATATCTTCCAATGTCGCTATCTATACATACAAAAGAAAAAAATCAAGCATACGATTTTAAAAAAATAAATCATAGATATTAGATATACCTAAGAATTGGCAAAAGGGAAAGCCAAGGATTTTTTAAATTAAAGTGTCACGGCGCAGTGGGACAATTATGTGACTGCATACACGATGGTTTTGAGTTCGATTCCCACTCGGGGAAATAAATTATTTATTATTTTCATTTCCTCGCTCTGCAATAAAGCACGCCGCTCTTGCGTTGAGTTCCACCACGTAACACTATTTGTCTGGAAAAGTCGCTAGTGGAGGTTTCCTCTAAATTATACTTACTCAGATTTAATAATGACGGGTACTTCAGAGTGTCCTCTCAGTGTTACGTGTGCTATCTCGGTGGACATGCCCAGCTCTAAATATGTAAATAAAAAAGTTTCACTTTTTTCTGCATAGCACGCCAGACAGAGATAACTTAGTGTAAAAACACTCCACTCTCGACTTTATAATTAGAGCCCGAATTTGAAAAATAGTATGTTGAGTGCCGTAACTCAACGCCGTATCTTACCAGAACGGGGAGATAAAAATGAGGAGATTATGCTTGTGAAACTAGGTTCACCCTATTTTGATTAAAAAGACTTTCTTTAAGCCGGTTTGTGACTTTATATCCCACATTAATACTAGACGAAGATGGATTTTTCAAGTATTTTAGTATGTCGATTGCATCCTTTGAGTTTTAGTAAGATTGCGTTGAAAAGGATTTGCAACCTACAGATGGAGCTGTAAGATATTGTGTATGAAATGTTTTTTTTTCAATTTCGTTAATTTGTAAATCAATAGATATCTCGTCCTTCATTTTCGTAGAACTGAACTGGTCGATACAGGATTACAGATCTTAAGCCGCACGTCGCTGTTCCAAGTTTTTTTTGTGATTCATATAGTATGTTTCTTTTTTTTTAATTATACTTCTTAATAAGCACAAGTCTTTGATTGTAAAAACGACGATGGTGGGTTCGATTCCCACATGCGGGAACGAATTATTTAATATTTTCATTTCCTTTCTCTGCTGACAAGGCAAAACATGGCATTGAGTTCCGCCGCTAACCCCGCAATGATTTAAGAATTAGGCAATACGTGGGAAAGGAGTGTCTTAACACTAGGTTCCCCCTGTCTACCCTACTACATGCGGGATACAGCGTGAAGATAAAAAAAATAAAACTCAAGTAAAACCGTCAGCAGTAGTCTCGTATTAAAACTAAATTACCTGCAATTCTCATGTCGCTGCAAGCATATTTCTTCTGGAAATGAAACAAAATATTAATTTAATAAATACAATAGAATAATAAACGTCAATAATTTAAAATGAAATATATGAAGAGCGTGACTTTAAGCCCAGATATTACAGTTTTTAATAGAGAAATGCTGTTAATGCTTTAACAATTTTACTATAATTTTAATTACAAAGAATATAAATTATTTATCTAAGGCTCCTATTTATAAACCGTTCTCAAATCTGAGATCGATTTTGAGATGCTGAGATATTGGTCTAATCATGTATTATAGCATTATACTACATATTAAAATATATATAGATAATTGATTAAAAAAAAGTTCCTCAGAGTTCCTTGCATCAGTTCTTCTCAAGTCTGAGCCTTAAAACTTTAGTCAATCAGGCGTAAACTATTTGACGTTAAAAAAATTCTGCATGCAAATTCTTATTTTGTGCAAAATTATTAGTATTAAAAAGTTTCAAAAACTTACTTTCATATTTTTCTTCAAGTCTTTCCTTTTCTTTCTTGACTTAGTGGCTGATGTGAAGTTTTCTTTGCTGAATCAAGAAAAAAAAACCTAAAATAACCGTCCTGGTGTAATTAGGAACTTTCAAGAACTAGAGATTTTGTCAGTTTGAGATGTATGAAGTGAAATTATTGGAATTTCATTAAAAATATTTGTGTATGACGTTATAATGCTTATATGTACATATACATACAGAGGTCAGTCGTGGCGCAGGGGCACAAAGTGTGACTGTACACCGACTGGTTGTGGGTTCGGTCCCCATCCGAGGAAATTAAATATTTATTAAAAATTGATAATTGCATGTCTTCGTTCTGGTGTCGAGGCAAAGAGCAGCGTTGAGTTCCGTCACTCAACACGCAATATTTTTAGAATTCAGCGGAAAGTGGGAAAAAGCGGGGAGTGTCTTCAGGTTTCCTCTGCCTTACCTGCTGTGTGCGGGATATGGCGTGAAGCTGACATATACATTCAAATCGTCCTTCACCCCGGTCTGATGAAACATGGGGTTTACGATAATCTGTGAACTCAGCAACAGACATATATCATCGGCATTTTGGTATATACAGAAAATCTTATCACTCATCACTTGTCCTAATAAAGACAATGCGTTAAGTATAGGAACCACACACTTATCACCGTTACAAAAGCACTTACTTATTTTCTGCTGAAAAAAAGTTTTCTAACAGTTCTTGTGTTACGTCTGTGGTCGTCGCCATGTCTGAAAAGTAAGAAATTAATGTATATTTATGTAGAAATGCAACTTATATATAAGAGAGGAAAATAAAAAAAGCGTTATTTTATGTAAATTTTGTGAATTATGAGACTTATGGACAGGCAAACCGAGACATTGCGTGGTGAGTGGCGGAACTCAACGCCGCGCTTGCTTTAGTAAGCATGCTCCACATACCCGTGCCAGAATAGTCAGAGATTACTTAATAGTGAAATACTCCGTTCGCTTTTCGTCCCAAAATTATATTTATTTAGACATTTACATACTTACCAATACTGCTTCTCTTCAAATTTTTCAATTCCAATGCTTTCTGAAAATAGTTAACCTACTTTACATGATTTTAAATTGTATGAAAATGTGTAATACGGTTGTGATTTTTTGTTGACAGTTACTCAATGTATAGAAAAGCAAATTATATATTTGATTAAAAAGCCACATCAATTTTATCCAACTTTAAGAAAAGAGGTTATTAGTTTAATATATATGTAGGTAAGGTATGTGTATGTGATATTAATGAAATTGTATAACATTTTATTACAATGACCTATTCAGGCTTCCAGGCACATGTGGTCAGTTTTGTAAGTGTATGTTCAGTAATTTCTCGAAAGTACTTATTTAGACGTATGGCTTAGTGGTCAGAGCGCCTAGTCGGTTTCCAGGAGGCGCGGGTTCGAATTCCGATACGTTCAAAATTTTATACGTTTTCTTAATACGTATTTTTCTTTCTTAAGTGTGGAATAACACTTTAAAAATGTTTAAAAAATATTCTCGAAAAGTGTAGATTTTAAGCAGCTAAAAAAAGAAATAGAATTTACTTACAGCTGTATAGGTTTTATTTGTAATCATTGTGTTGTCTGTGGACTGCGAATTGCTAAAAAAATATAATCATTAATAATACTCATCATACAAGTTTAGAAGATAATTTATACTTATATTATAAAACTGGAGAAATAGTTTAGTTGATCGCGCTAAAGTCAGGAACTACTAGCTCTAGCATAAGTAGGTCAGTCTATACGTGACCACGGACTACTGCTAAGTATTCGAAACGTCGGGTTTCCAAAAATATATAAACCTTTTTTAATAATGAATAGGTAGAGTAACAAAATTTATACGGTTAAAGAGTTTAATTTAAAATAGTTTCATTATATTTATAGAAGATTTTTTCACCTCTGATATCAAAGTACGATTACTTCGATAATGACCTAACCAAACACCTTATAAAACACCTATTAATTATTAATAATAATATGTATAATGTAATTGCAGGAAAATATTACATATTTTTATTTAGATTTACACTGTATTCCCCATATAGAAGAGCAGGCAGAGGAAGAGGATTATATTCAGGACATTGCGTGTAGAATGGCAGAATTCAACGCCGCACGATACTTGTTATCAAAACAACGAAACGAAAATAATTCATTTCACCGAGCGTGATTCGAATCCACAACTATCGCGTTTAAACCTACCTAGTTTACGGTTACCTGAAAATATACCTGATTTTCAATTTTGAACTATCACTATCAATGATAGTGTTGACTCTGGCCAATTCTATAATTCTATTTCTCATGTTCTTGGACTTGTGTTTCTTCTGCCGTCTACTCTTCTCTTTACGGGCAGAAGAGCATCCTTGGAATATTCTCTTGGAACATCCGTAACAGAATATAACGCCTTTGAAAATTTCAGCGTTTTCAAGATTTCTTTCGCCGCAGACATCTGTTATATAAGATTTTAATTTTCAATATACGTTTTTATGCTTCTCATCAATTTTTAGCTGTAATTGTAAAAAAAGTTAGAAACTTTGTTGTTTCCAATTGGTCCCAATCGCTAAATTTTCGAGACATTGCATGTAGAATGGCGATAATCAATGCCGTGCTTTGCCTTGTCATCAGTGCCAAAAACAGAAAATAAATCATTCTTACTCAATAATTCCACAACGGCTTATACAGCCTTTAACATGTGCCATATTTATGATATTCTACTAGGAGGATTGTATTCTTTTAAGTATATATTATTTATATCGTGGCGGAGGGGCACAAGCGTGTAACTGTAAACGCATTGTGGGTGCGATTCTCCGTCGAGGAATTGTCATTTCTTTGCTCTGGTGTTGTCGGAGTGTCTTAACAGTAGATGAACTCTGCCTACCCTGCTGCGTACGTGATAAAGCGTGAACCTGATAATATGATTTATGAAAACAGTTATTATATTATTTTTTACTTACAGCATTTCCGACAATTTTTGTGGTAACTGTATCCCTCTTTAGTGACAAAGTCTTCCGCTTTGACAGGAGTGTTGCAGTGTTCACAGACTTCACAGCTGTTAGAAACAGAATGCCTTATTGGTTTATACATCGCAAGTTTGAGTAATCAAATGTGATATGTAACCAATAAGGCATTTCGTATCCTATTAATAAATATTATACCAAGAAATTTGGGACAAGGCTTAAAAATAGGTATTACAACCGACTATGATAAAGCCTTGCACTTTCCGTTGTATATATAATACTCACGCCATTTTTCTGTATTTATTTCTATATTTTTACATTTTTATTGGATTTTCTAAAGATTCATGTTTTAGTCAACCGACATTTTGTTTTTCTATATGTATAAACAACAGTTTCTTTTTTACTGTCAGTTTTAAAGTCAGCGAATACTTTAAGAAATACATAAAAACTTTTTGTTATATAATCAACTTTAACAAAAATAAATGAAGAGTACAAGTTACCACAAGATTGAGTCCCATTCAAATTTTTATATATGTTTAAATAGTTTTCCTTTCTATCGTATGAATAATATTTTAAAAATGTATAAATATTTAACAAAATCCTCAGTTGATGATCTGATGAATGATTACTCTTAGGAATAATCTTTGAGTAATGGAAATTAAATTTAGGATAAGCGTATAAAAATTACGACTTATGGTCGATAAGATCGTGTAGTTTAAAAGGTTAGCGCGAGCGAGCAAGGCGGATGGAGAACAAGATAAGCAAAGTCAAGTTCTGCTACGTTCATTTTATTATTCGTTTCTTTTACACAATTGGAGAAAAAAAAAATGTTATACGTTCATTTTATTATACGTTTCTTTAACACGATTAGAGAAAAAAAAGTCATTATACAATGTTTGTTCCGCAATTTCATCTTCGTTCTAATACTATTTTAACGATCGAATACAAAATCACACTTTGTCTCATCATATGAAAGAAACTATGTTACTAAAAATTTTTTTACTCGAAACCGTTGTATCAATAATAATTATTAATTAAATAATAATATAATAGGCCGAGGCCGGTCGTGGCGCAGCGGCATGAGGTGTGACTGCAAAACCGACTGGTTGTGGGTTCGATCCCCACTCGAGGAGATGAAATATTTACTTAAATTTATATTTCTATTTTTTCGCTCTGGTGTCGAGGCAAAGCGCGGCGTTGAGTTCTGCCACTCAATACGCAATGCCTCCAGAATTCCGCAGAAAGTGGGGAACGGTGTGTCTTAACACTAGGTTCCCTCTACCTACCCTGCTGTGCGCGGGATACAGCGTGAAGCTGATTTATTTATTTTTATTTATATAATTTATAATTATTATTTCTTGAACGTCAAGAACCTCCATAACCACGAAGTATACAGTCTTAGAGAATATATTCTCAAGATTGATGTAGATATGCACAAGGATGTGGTAACAGTCGACAAAGGCTCTCTGCTCCTCTTTCCTTGGGCAAAGAGAACTGACGTAGGCCTGTAGTATTCACTACTTCTGATCGCATAGCTGTATGGAAGAGCATGAGCTACATGATAGATTCCATAGAGTCCTAGTGGGCCCGAACGTGGATATTAACTATTAATAATTGAATTGATTTCGAAATATGGGAATACATAACAAAATGTTTATTAGTTTGCATTTTAAAAGTAAATTATATAATAGACGACAAATATCTCGAGAAAAATACCATCTATTGTGTAATTTGGCAGTTGTGACACGCCATAGTACTGAAGATTTGAACTTTGATTACATGATTTCAATAACTTTAAATTGAAATAAAATACCAAAATTTTGTGGACATCTAAACGTAACTTGGATTAATTGAAATATTAAGAAATATTTATATAATTAAGAAAATATGTGTATTACCGATTGATGACATCAAGTCGCTCAACTTTGTAAAAGTATTCATATATTGTATTATTAATTAAATAATATAAAACAACTATTATAATTATTTAATTATAAAGATGGTAGATAGTATAAAGGAGCGTAGTCTTTTTGAGGTAAAAGAAAATAGCACAATAAATAAAAAAATATCATTTATTGTAATAAATTATACATATATATATAATAGGAATCAAAATAATCAAACTTATAAACAATACATACAAATAAATGTACATAACAGAAACACTAAATCTATATATTTTGATCTTTGTCATAAAAATTAGCCCCCATTTATAAAAATATGTATTTAAAGTAACACCATGTATGTAAACAATAAAGTATTTGTAATTTACAATAAAACTGTTTTTAATTTACTATTTATACAAACCTTTAAATTCACCAATTAAGAGTGTGACGTTAGTTTTAGTAATATTTTGGCATTTTTAAAAGTATTTTCTATTTCTTTTTAAATATATATGGTATATCAATATTTTTTATATATTTTTTAAATATTTAATGGCAGGCATTATAATCATAGTATTTTTTTAAGTAATAATGAAAATAATGTGTATTATACACAAAATAAAAAAAAACTAAATAAAATATAATTATTACACAAAAAATATAACTATTTATAAATTATATATATATAATTTAAATCTAAAAAAACTATTTTTTTATTTACTGGCCGGCAAAATGCTGGTATACGCTATCATCTTATTATAAAATATTTATAGTAAAGTACCTCCTCTGTTTAATTAACAAATAATGAAAACATAATATAACATTTTTTTTTCAATTTGAGAGTTTCATAGATAAATTAAAAGATAAATTCCAATTTATATCCAATAAATACATAATAATGTTTTACGAAAGACTCGATAGATATAACTTACTATCGAGAAACTGAAATTTTATAAAAAATATATTTGTTTTCCATAAGTCAAGCCCAAAAAAAATATGGTCACATAACAAAAAATAAAGATATATATTCTATTTTTTTATTTACTGGCCGGCAAAATGCTGGTATATTCTAAAATCTAAAGTAAATTATTACCAAAAAACTACAAAATAAACTAAACTTATTACAATGTGCGTATTTGAGCAATATATAGGCTGTTCTTTTTTATAAAAATACAAATTATGTAATAAAAAAATAATAATTCGTTCACGTATTTTTCACATGTAATAGGGTAGGTAAAAGAATCTAGTGTTAAAAACACTACATATTAGATGGAATTACCTCTATCGTCGGCTTAGAGTTGAACGGCCAGTTTCACCACTGGCTGATAAAGTCGCGGATAGCCTTATCTGCCAGGCAAGCTTTAACTTTTCATTTCACGGGTCTCGAATGTCTAGTATATACACATTTGGCATATGCATTTAATTTTTACATACTTATTTGTAAATTAAAAATGTAACAAATCGTATGAATTTCTTTCAACTATTATCGTTCATTAATGAGAAAATTATTCTTTAAAATATAAGAAACAATTGTTTTGTATTTTCATTTTCTGTCTGCGAGATAGCGAGATCGCACCAGGGAAACAGGCCCTAAATCTATTAAATCTGTTGTAGTTGTTTTGTTATGTGCATTTTTATACCATTCGAAAGTAAACATGAACCTTACATTTAATGCAAAATTGACCTTTATTTTATTTCATTAGGTAGGGATTTCAAGTTTAGAAATTCAAAAATTTTTCTGATAATACATATAATCACAGTTTTTTTTAAAATGTCATTCCTGATAATTTGACTTAATAATCTATTGGTAAGTTTACACTCTAAGTCGACGATATTATAAATTTAATATATTATTAAAAAATTGAACATAAAAAGACGCTATTTTTAACGTTTAAATATTTGAGATCAACTTACACAGAACGAAAGGAATATCCAATTCGAGATCATCTTTTCAATTTTATTGCAATTTCTTAATAATAAAATATAATAGTTAAAATAATTTCAATAATAAAAAAATACTGGCCCCTTTTAACCCTTTGATAATCTTACTTAGCTAAACTTAAGTATACAACCGTAAACTTACAACTAAACTTAGAATTGAGAATTAAAAAAGAATAATACAAAAAAAACATTTGATGAAAATGAAATAATATTTTTTCAATATATATAATTTCCTTTGATTGAACAATATTAACATCATAATATATTAAAAATAACACATTTTTAATTTTAAAATTCAATTAATGTTTTTTGCCGATATATTTATTTTTAATTTCAATCTAAGCCTTAAATAAAAAAAAATGATGTAAAAAAATAAACTATGTCAAATATATCAACTATTTAAGTACTTTATAATAAACTTTAGAAACATAACAATAATTATATTTTTTAATATTATACCTAACTTAGAAACTCATTTACTAGGCCTTGGACACTTATGATAAATTGAAAAAAAAAAAACAAAAAATGTCTCATCTTTTTTATCTTATACATTCTTAATCTATAATTAATAATAGTAATGCAAAATCAATTTTATAAAGACTTTTTTTATTTATTTTTCAAATAATCAACGTTAGAATTAAAATACAGACAGCATTATTTATTTTATGTACTTACTGATATTTCGTGCAAAATTTTGGATGCATTCGGATTTGAATACTAATACTGGCCCAGTTTTAGCTTGAATATATATAAATTGGTCTATTTGTAATGCCATCCGAAATTTCTATCCTTTTATATTGCTAACTACAATTAAGTTATTGTCATTTTTGTTAATAATATTTATTAATATTTATAAATCAATATGTTGCCTAAAATGTTTTTAAACTAAACTTTTATAAATAAAAAAAAGAAATATAATAAACTATTATTATTAACAATGATGATTTATTATAGATACTATATAGATATAAATTTTATAATATCTCTTTCTCGCAAATCATTTTTTTTTCTTCATACTGTACTCCACACAGCAGGGTGGCAGACGGAATCTCTAATATGACGTCATTATTCTCTACTCATGTCTCTATTGAATTTGCATCTACTCATTCTTAAGTTTTTGCCTTTGATTTTTAATATTTTTAATAACTTTAAATACATTTTTTCATTATTATATTTCTTTTTCTTAATAAATTATAGTAACTTCCAATAATTTATTCACTAAAACTGTATACTACTGGGGTTTTTAAATATTTTTCTCAAATTTAAAATTAAATTTAAGTATAAAAATAGTATTTTTTATAAATATAATTTTAATTTTAAACCTAATATTGCCACAATAGCCCTGTTTTTGTGGAACTTTTTGAGCGTAGCTTATATTTTTAAAGTTTTTAAACAAGATAAAACAAAACTCCGTCTGAAAGAGATAGCAAATATTATAATAGTAGGTAGTAAAGGTTGAGCTGTCTGTTCAATTAAAATATTTAATTAGAATAAGGAAATTTGATAGCTATTTATTTATAAACTAAAAAAGGTCCACACCAAGAATAGAAACTTATTTTAAGATAAAGTCTGAAAATTTTAACACCACGGGATTTAAACTCTTGCCTCTCGTTTACTGTCCAAATGGAGTGATCACTAAGATGTATGTTCTCATCACAAGCTACGTCGAAATTCTTATACGCTTGTTACAACATTATTTCTGTTGTTAGCACCTTCTGTAGGGATTTTTTTACAAATTTCCGCTACATGAAGATTATTGCTGAGAATAATCATAATTATTTCATAAGAGAATTCTAATTATCAAATATTTTAACATTGATAAAGTGTTATTCCACACTAAGAATAGAAGAAGAAGTGTTCTAATTCCGCTACCATCATTATTTATATTTTTTTAATTTCTAAAATAATCATATATTTTTTCACAATATATTATATAATATGTAATTAGGTATTTTTTTCTACTATAATCAAAAATATAAAATAGGTTAGAAAAAAATATTCGTAATTTTGTTTTATCTTGTTTAAATGGTCAACTAACCTAGAATTGCGACTTTAAGTCTATATCTACATCTAAAAATTATACTTAAAAAATAAATGTATACTCTATATACTGGCCATTAAGTGTGGTAATGTCACAAAATGATTCTTATAATATTATTCACATAAATAATATTATGAAGAATTGTTGACTATTAATAATTGTGAATACTTACAATATATTCAGTGCTCGTTTAAAGCCATAATCATCGGCTGAATTTTTTATATGTTGCTAAATGAAAAAAAAAACACCTATTTTTTAGGTTAAAATAAAAAAAATATTGACTTTTAGTCACTTACAGGCAATACTATACATTTATATTACTAAATAAAAAAAATTAAAATAAAAAAAATGTAATGAAAACCTAACATTTTTAGGTAAAATAAAAAAATAAATTGACTTTTAGTCAGTTGCGGGCACTTTTCAAAAGCACATGTCCGTTTGTCGTTTACATTTAGAAGTAAGGCACTATATTAGTTTATCAATAAAACTGTCAAGTAGGAAAATTAAAAAATGAAGAAATATTAAAAAACATGAAAAATACATTTTTAAGAAACGGTTGCATAATCTTTATAGGTAGTATCCTATAGTCCAAGTAATAAAAAGTGCCATTGTATTAGCCAGGATCGAACCTAAACTTTGAATCTTGTCTTAATACTTCTCAATTTAATTTGTAAAAAAGGATTATTTAATATATTAATAAACTAAAAAAAGCCTTATACATTAAAAAAAATTTCGAAATAAATAAATAAAAAATATCGTTATAACTTCTTATAAAGAATATTTCGTTTTCAAAATAATTTTCGTTATTAATTACTATCCTAATGTCGTCGTCTAGCAAAAGCCCTTCCTTAAAATGATCCTATTTTTGTCTGTGTGTCGAGTTAGTTCGTCAGATAGGGACCCACCCTCCAACACTTTTAATTTTTTATATATATATTAATAAGTAAATTTTAAAATAATTTTCGTTTTCTTCTGTCTGTATGTCGCATATCTATACTGAGGTTGTCAGATCTGACAAAGGCCCTCCTACAAAAGGGCTTATTATTTATTATATTATATGTTTTATACGTGTGTCGAGTTAGTACATTAGATAGGGCCTTCAAACATATTTAAGTAGTTTTATATATACCATATTACACAGAGTTCAAAATAATTCTCATTTTAATTTAGTCATAGTTTTGTCCTAATGTCGTCGCATATGCAGACCGAGGTGGTCAGATCTGGCAAAGGCCCTCCTACAAAGGGGGCATGCGAAGGGTCTGTGGCCTGTATGTTTGCGTGTGTGTCGGGTTAGTTCATCTGATCTAGCGAACCTCCATCCACACCCTGCCCAGCCACAACTGTACGGCTTTTCTCCTGTAACGTAGAAAATTGACACATAATATAATCAGCTTCACGCATTTTTTAGACATGGCAAAGAGTATCTAGCGTAAAGATTCCGTCATCCGCTTTCAATATACAAGGTAATTGGTAGATTGATGTACCTGTTGTGTATCTGTTGAATGGCCAATATCTCAATATCTCAGAAATGGTAATATTTCAGGGCATCCTATATAGAATAAAAATAACTGGAAATAAGCTACTCTATCACCTGTATCAGTGTATTCCAGTAGTCTACTGTGCCAGTAGTTTTCTGTATATTAAAAAATATTATTTGTGTGGGGGATACTCTGTTCTCTGCGCGATGGTAGTAGGTTCACACACAAGGGAATGCATTGTTTTCATTTCCTGGCACTAATTAGAAGACAAAATTACCGTCCAAATTTTGAGATATTTCATTTTGAATGCAATATCAAGAAAATTGGGCATTGCGTGAGGAACGGTGTATCTTAATATTCAGTTTCTTCTGCCTACCCTGCTATATGCGGGGCAAATTGTAAAGTTAAAAAAAATAAAAAGAAAGATGGACAATATCATACATACCAGTATGAGTACGTTTATGTGCCTTCAAATGAGAACTTTTCGTATAAACTTTGTGACATCCGGCGACGTCGCATTTATGGAGTCTCCTACGACTTTCATTGACATATTCATTATCTGTCACCGTCACTTTATCTTTTTTATTATCTGTATCAAAACTATCGCTTACTGTTTCTTTTTTATCTATAGTTATCTTTTTCTGAGCTAATTGTGTAAGAGAATCTGTTAAGGCATTATGTAAAGCTGTATTGAGAAAGAAATTTTTAAGGTGCATTTCTGGCGGTGGTTTAATTTGGGAGGGAATCGTAAATGGCAGAGGTGGAAAGAGATTTGATATTTCGATGGCCGTTTGCGGAGACTGTTGCAGAGTTGGTGGTTTCGTTCTGTAATTACAATAAAATTAAGTGTTTTTAAAAATGGCAATGAGCTATAATTATTAATAAATTGTCTGTACTCCATAATTATGAACATAATATTTTTTTATCAGCTCTACGCTTTTTCCCGCATAGCAGAGTATGCAAGGGTAACTTTTTAGATTTTCCCTTGTTAAGACATGTCATACCTTTCCTTACTTTCCGGTTTCCACCCAACTTTGAGAGAGTTGCGTGTTGAGTGGCGGAACTCAACACCGCACTTTATCCACGAAAATGAAAATAAATACCATCATCCTCCCGTGAAGGGATCGAACTCACAAATATCGCGTTTAGTCAATAATCGACGGCCTCAATCGAATAATCTAAGCTTAGACTAAAACAATATTAAATTTTTATCATCTTTAAATTTAAATGTAGGATCTGTAACTACTGATCTAAAGATTTGAAATATTTAATATTTTCTTTTTCTTTTCCTAACATAGTTTTTTAGCTTCATACTGTATACCGCACATTGCAGGGTATGTTAAAAGAGTCCGATCCCATTAAGACACTTACGTTTCCCACTTTCCGTCGAATTCTGAAGGCATTGCGTGTTAAGTGTCGGAACTCAACGCCGCGCTGCGACTCGTTATCGGAGCGGGGAAATTAAAATATTAAATATTTAATTTCCTCGTTGTTGTTGGGATCGAACCCACAACCGGTCGCTATAGTTTATCGTATTATTATTCTTAAGAATAGGGGCCGTTCAAGTATTACGTAAGCAGTTTTTTTTGCTCTTATTATTGACCCCCCCCCCCCCCTCCCCCCTCTTGTCCCTACTTTCCAC
>DWQW01006319.1:0-16474 GCA_018249695.1 Heliconius erato demophoon | reverse complement strand
TGTAAGAAATCACTTGCAGTGATAAGGCCGCCATTGCACATATTCTGATAAATTATATATGGATAAGTAAAATGAAAACTTGTAAAGTCTTATGTGCAATAAAGTGTTATTTATTATTATTATTATTTTGTCAAAAATATTTTCATTTATTCAATTTGATAAAATTAATTGTGGTAACAATTTTTAACACCGCTATATGCAAAGCAGCTTGAAGTTAAAAAATTGTAATGTAATACAATAAAAAATGTATTAAATCCTATCAAATTTTGTTACAATTTTTTAGGATGATTACTTAGAATTATCATTTGACAAGAGAGAATACTTTTTATTAAATGTTCTTAACATTTTTAGTGTTATTCCACGCTTAGTGAAGAAAAATACTTGTTCTTAGAAAGTGTGAAATAAAAATTTTAAAAAACATGATCTCTTGTTGGTGTTCATTTACCTCCTTCTACAATTTATTAAAGCTATGTAACAATTATAGCCTTCCAGCCTTTCTCTGTAGATAAAATATTCAACGCATTTTTTTTCAATTCAAACCAGTAGTCTTCCAGATTACCACTTTCAATAAAACAAACTTATTAATTTAATAATATTACTACCTAAAATCAGCTTCACGCTGTACCCTACTGTGTACGGGACACAGTAGGGTAGGCAGAGGAAACCTAGCGTTAAAACACTTCGTTCCCCACTTTCCGCCGAATTCTGGAGACATTGCACGTTGAGTGGCGGAACTCATCTCCGCGCTTTGCCTCGACACCAGAGCGAAGAAATTTAAATATATATTTAATTTCTTCGAGTGGGGATCGAACCCACAACTGTATAAATTAAAATAATTCAAATTCAAACACCTCTTAATAAAGCCAAGAACATTTACTTAAAACTACATTCAATGCAACTACATTCACTATTATGCTTAGTTAATTGTATTACTTGTATCTGTAAGTATATTTGTATTTTCTTTTTTCATGAACTGAAATATTATTGATTAAATGAGTTTTGGAGACACCGTGGCACAAGGGCACTAGAATGTGACTGTAAACCTGACGGTTATGGATTCGATGCCTACTGGGGAAAATGAAATATTTAATATTTTCATTTCCTCGCTCTGGTAGGGAGGCAAAGCGTGGCGTTGAGTTCCGCCACTCAACACGTAATGCCTCCAAAATTCGTCGAAAAGTGGAGATGGGCATTGTCCTAATAGGAACAGAGTGTTTTAACACTAGGTCCCCAGATTGTCTCTGCCTACCCTGCTATGTGCGGAATACAGAGCAAAGCTATAAAAATTGACTAAAAAAGATTTTTCAGTCGATTTGCCCATTTGTCGTGTAATTTGTGAGGTTTTAATAACTGTATTGCTTGTAATTGTTCACTAGTAACTAGCGACATGCTTACAAGGTACTCGTATCTTATATAAGTATTTATATGTTCATAATGGTTAAAAAATCGGTTATCACTTATGGAAAATATATATTTTCAATAAATTTCAATTCTTTAACCCGTTTTGTTAAATATAACTACGTAATTTATCACTAAGTCCTTAATAAAGAAAAACGCTTGAAAATTAAAAAGTATCTTCCATCCTTATAAAACTAAAACACTTATTAAAACTAACACTCAACTCGAGGTATAGCAAAAAACATCAATCTACCCACAATTATATAAGAAAGGAGCAATTTATTTTATCAAAGGCAACTATACGTAAAAGTTGCTTGGCAGCCACGCCTACCCGATAAGGCACGCCCAAGACACGCCTACTCGTTTCCTTTTATACCTCTTATGTAATACATTTTAGGGGGTAGGGAGTAAAAGGGGGGTAGGGGGTAGAAAATGTTATTAAATTTATCTCACTGTCCAACAAAGATGGCGTCCAGGAGATTGCCTTTTACGTTCTTATCAGATGATAATGTCTGAAATGACAAAATGTGGAAACTGTTTTAATGTTATTTTCGTTATTCCTAAATGTATTTCTTAATGATAGAAAATGTCGATAAATGTTACGCTTTTAATAATTTATATATTTCTTACATATTTTACTCAAATTTCTATATATTGCTAACAGAACATTTACGTAGATCGATAAAATAACTATAGGTGGAAAGAATGATATTTGCAGTATTATCTATAGTAGAGGTAGGATTATCACAGATTCTGTAAAAAATCATGAATCTAGTAGTAGAAATTTTATGCTTTTATAGAGATCCCGCTAGGAATAGTAGGAGATCTTTCTAGCTTCCATTCCATAACATAAATGCTTTAAAAAATGCCAAAATTACGAATGAATTGTATAATATTTTAACTGAAATGACATTTATAATTTATTTAATAAAATATAGTAGAATTGTAAATATCGTAAATAGTGGGTAGATGTAAAAATCTCGATCATTCTATATATATAAAAAGCTTGTCCAAAAAGGTGTAAATGAAAAATTATATTTTATTTCTTAAATATTCTTCAAATGTATTTAATATATCAATATCGATATCGGCTTCACGCTGTGTCCCGCGCATAGCAGGGTAGGCAGAGGGCACCTAGTGTTAGGACACTCCGTTACCCACTTGTTGAGTGGTAGAACTCAACGCCGTGCTTTGCCTCGACACCAGAGCGAAGAAATGGAAACATAAATTTAAATAAATATTTCATCTCTTCGAGTGGGGATCGAACCCACAATCAGTCGGTTTTGCAGTCTCACTTTGTGTCCACATTGCACCACGACTGGCCTCAATCAATCAAAAAATATGTGTCTAATGTATTACATTATTAAGTCTTATATAAATACTATGTTTATATGTATGTATATTGATTTTTGAAAGAAAATAGGTTCCTATTTCATCCCATTAATAAAGATACATGAGTGGGATGTAAAAGTTACAATTACAGCCACTCTCATATATTTCAATTAAAGCTTAACTTTCATAAAACCTAAATGTTAAGGCATATATTTATTATTAATTGGTAGTGATTTAATCTTTCATTGGGATGTAAAGGAAAAAACGACATTAAATGGCACAAAAAAATGTACACAGTTAAATTTAATGAAATATTGTTTCATTCTTTATTCTCAAGCATTTTTTTATATTGAGTTTAGTCTGATCTGAACTGGAAATATTTTTTTTATTATAAATATGAACACAGATAACAGTTAATCTTACGTTCACCGCCTACAGTCTTGGCTTAAATAAAAAAATAACAAAAAAGTCATAAATTACACGAATGAATCTATTACGATTAAAATTGTTAAATTTATTCATAAAAAAAAAATAATTAACTTAAAAAAATATTTTTATTTGAATTTTAACTTATAACCTTTTCCTTAATGCGCATCTAATGTTCCGTGTTATAAAAGGCAACGTGCGCGTACGCGGATTGCACTCGGGCGATGACGCGGGACGTGAGTATTTTGACAATTTTCTTTTTTTCCTGTATAATTCTTCATTTTTTACTTTTTCCTGACCACGTGCTAACACTCAGTTATTTTGTTTGTGTGTAGATTTATAACCGCGTGCTAATTTAAAAGCTAAATTTTCCATTCTTAGTGGGATAGTCAAAGAGAACCTAGTGAAATGTCACTCCATTTTGTTTTTTCTTCGACCATGTGGTAGTGTCTAGACGCTTATTCTTTCTGTATCTAATTATGTAATCGAAGCGAACACTTTTTGCAGATTACATATTTTATATTATTCAAAGAATAGTTATACTTTCTTTATTAGTAATTTTTATATGTCGTACATTTTCTTTTATTTTATCAAAAATCTATTATATACAGAGATTCATTTTACTATCAGTGATAATGAAGTCGCTATATCACTTCGTATTCTATCTATTCTTCACGTATTGGGGACATTACGTGATTTTTGTGACTAAAGCACATGGTCACAAAACCACGTGCTTTCAATACAGACAGTTTATTTTTATACTGTTTATAATTAACCGGCTTATACTTAACTTTATTTTTAAATTAAAGTATTTAAATTTAAAAAATCTGAAGGTTTCTTTTATTTCATGCACGTTCATTGGTTTCATGTAAATTTTTTAATCTTTACTATTTCCAATTGCTTAGCCGAATTTTTTAGATTGTTTTGATGCCTCTTATACTTGCTGGATTATGAAGCCCAACGTTGCTTATCACTTAACCAAATATATTGGTAGTAGGTCTTGTTTAGGTAACTAATTAAAAAAATGCATAATATCATGCTTAAAAATTACGAACCAGTGTTCGTAGTGAAGCTCCACCCGATTGCAATACGTTGACTGAGTGCATTATATAACTCATGATCATTTAAGTGGAACAAATAAAAATCAAATCAGCTTCACGCTGTATCCCGCACACAGCAGGGTAGGCAGAGGGAACCTAGTGTTAAGACACTCCGTTCCCCACAGTGGAAGATACTTTAATACTATTCTAATATTACCACGACTATTCATATTTCTTATGTATTTTAACTTTTCACAGTGAGCCAGGGTGCCCGCGGAACTAGCGGCCTGCTGGACGGAGTAAGTAAAAAATATTTTCTTTTTTTATTAATTTTCTTATCTTACTCTACTTATTAGTGTTCTTGTTTGAGGCCAGTCGTAGTGTATAGGCACAAGCATGCAACTGTAAGCGCAAGAGGTTGTGGGCTCGATACCTACACGAGGAATTGAAATATTTAATGTTTTCCTTTCCTCAATCCAGCAAACGAGGCAAAGTGCAGCTTAAGTTCTGCCACTCAACAAGCAATGCCTTCAGAATTCGGCGGAAAGTGAGGAACGGAGTATCTTAAAACTAGGTTTCCAGATTCCCTCTGTCTACCATGCTATTTGCGGGATACAGCGTGAAGCTAAAACATAACTTATGTTCTGTTTTAGCTATTACGGTCTGCACGTGTTTGTCATATCGCTGCATTGATTATTTATTTCAATTAATTAAAAAAATTGCAGATTATTGGAGAGCCACGTGCTTTAATACCGCATGGTAGCTGCAAACCTTAATATGAATTATTCTTAATAATAATAATAATAATATAATTCAAATATTTATTTTTTGTAACCTACAAAAAAGTGCTATAATGATAGAGATTGTTCCTATACCCAATCCAATTTCAAGACATTGTTAGTTTCGGATGTCAACCACGCGCTCTTTCTTTATAATCCCACTCCGGCAATGGCAAAAAATACAAGAGATCCATTCAATTTACAATCGTCATGGTCAGTCGCATCGCTCAATATTTCATTACCACAAAGAAATGTGTAAAGAGAATATACTATTCTGGTATTCTGATATTCTGATTGATACACTGATAAGAGAATATATTATCTTTTTATAACAGATTTTCTAATATTTTCCTTCGTTACAGACATAAAAGGATGTTCCAGCCAGCAGGCCCCGCGCCCGGTGCGGCGGCCGCCAGCGTTGCCCGACGCCGCCCGGCCGCGCTCCTGGCCGCGCGCCTGCCGCCGCTCCGCAGGAGCCGCGACCAGATAACGCGCTTTTTAGATTAAGGTATGTGTATGTGTACTTTTTAAAAGATTATATAGGTTTATCCCGCATAAAGCAGGATAGGCAGAGGGAACCTAGTTTTAAGTCACCACTTTTCGCCCAATTTGAAAGACTCTAAAGACGCATGTTGATTGACAGAAATCAACGCGGCGTTTTGTCTTGTTAGCAGAAATGAAAATAAATCGTTTCGATATAAACAACTTTTTATTTTCATTTGATCAAGCGAGTGAAGTGTCAGTTAAAAATATAAATAAAGATGTAAGAAAAAACATAAACCATATTATTAGTGATACAGAAACTAGTGACGCAACTCTTTGTTCATTTCCAGGTTTAGTTTAGTGACGTAGACTGTCGGCGACGTCATGACGTGGCTGGCCCTAGTCGAAGTCTTGCCGCGCTGAGCGGCGCTCTTTTGTTCTCTTATTGTTTAGTTGTAAGTATTGTTTTAGCTTCAGGCCAAGTTTTTATTTCATATAGATGGCACATAAGGGGTAAGGCCTACCCGGTAGGCAGAGGGAACCTAGTGAAACACTTCGTTGGGAACGAAGACACTTCTGTTCCCCACTTTCTACCGAAATCTGAAATCATTGCGTGTTGAGTAATTAGGCAAAGCACGGTGCTTTGCCTAGTTACCAGAGCTAAGATATGAAAATATTTGATTCCTCCAGTGGGAATCGAACCCGTAACCGTCTCGTTTAGAAGCTTGTGCCCCTGCGACGTGACTGGCCTCTAATTGACTTATTTCTAATAATCTAAAACAACAACATACATACATATTTTTTTATATATAAAATTTTAATAATATATGTGTATTTTTAATAATACCTAATAATTTTTGTATTTGTTTCAGATATTTGAAAATCGGACTATAACTTAAAATTGTTAATGACGCCCATAAACTCGTTTACTAATGCTTAATAAAAACGTATTCATAAGAGACTATTACAACTTTTCCGTTGCAATTTCTATATAATATATTAAGTACTTGTTATTTAGATTTAAGATATTTGCGATAATAAGTTAAGATTCTGTATAAGCATGTTTTTTGTTTTTGTCTAAATCTAGAACCTTTCCTAAAGTCGGCAAGTCCAGGTGAAAACGAGTGGAACCAATGTAGTAGATAAGCTTACTGTAATTTTTTTTAATGTTTTTGATTTTTTTTTCTACTGTTGCAAGTACCTACAATTTTGGTTGGAGCGTGCCTTTCGTAGTTTGTTTTGTTAAATCATGTATGCCAATTTAGTTTTAGTTTGTTCTTTCTTTTTCACTTTGATTAAATATTTTGGTTTTTAATTTTATTATATGGTTTTCTTACTTATTTTGTCTTTTATTTGGACGTGACTCTTGATTTTGTTTTCTCTTAATATTACATATAGCAGGGGTAAAAAGAGGCAGCCTAGTGTTAAGACACTCTGTTCCCCACGCATAATACAATTTTTAAGTCATTGTGTGATGATTGATCGTATTACCGGAGCGAAGAAATAACATTATTTCATTCCCCTGAGCGAAAATCGAACTCGCACTGTTACGTTAACAGTCTGTTGTTGAACCACGACAGCCGACTTTCTTATAGTATATACCCACAGGTAATAAGTACTCGTTGTAATAAATCAACTTCACGCTGTATACCACACACAACAGGGTCGACAGAGGGAACGTAATGTTAAAACGCTCCGTTCCCTATTCTCATTATGTGTTAAGTGACTGAACTCAACGTCGCGCTTTACCTTGACACCAGAGCGAAAAAATTAAAATATAAAATTTAAATAAATATTTAATTTCTTCGAGTAGAGATCGAGCCCACAACCAGTCGCATTTACAGTCGCACACCTGTGCTCCTGATCCAGGAATGACCTTAAAAATAATAAAAATAAAGGAAATTCTTTTCCAAACTTATAAAAAAGTCTTATACCCTTCATTAATATTGTATTGAGATAAATGTGCGATTAATACATTTCAATTTCATCTAAAAAAAGGCGTTTGTGACATCTGTTTATAAATTGTCACGCATAAAAAAACTATAGACGTCAAACATATTTAACCTTTTATTTTGAAATCGGTCAAAAGAAGTCATTATTCGTGAAAACAAAGTAACCTTAGTGTTGGTTTATAAAAGAGAAATAAAGCTTACACTAATATTGACGTTCAAGTACACTCACTGGCGCTTTGATCCCCGAATTTTATTAGTAGAAACACAATAGGTGGTATTTTAAAAGGATATTTTTTAAATCGTAGTGTTAAGTCATATTTTTCTACGTTTTAACTTAAATAAGTTTTATAAGTTACAACGTACATAAATGACATGACTAGTTGCACTTTCCACTGTTTTCCACTAATAATTTGGAAGTGTGGACTCATGGAAAGCTTCCTTTTTTTAATACGCTTTTTTTAGGGCGAGCTGTAACTAAGTAAATACTTAATAAAATATAAGAATTTGATTTACACGCACTTCTACTATCTCGAAAATTTGCAATTATATGTAGATTAGATGGCAAGAGTGATGTTGCGGTGGTCTGATGATGGAAGTAGAAGATGGCTGATGGAACCTTGGACTGCTTACTAGTAAACATATCGAGCTTGTGCTTATTACATTCGTTTTTTAATGTATTCTGTTGAAAAAAAAAATAAATACCCGGTATTTAGTTTTTTTTAAACGAAAGAAATCTTCTATTATTGCTTATACACCCTAACTTACCTATATCCCAAGATACAAAAATTCTAGTAATTTCAGTCACTTGGCAACGACAGTCTCTTTAGTCTGTTACTTACAGCACAAACATACTAATTTTGTCTACGAAGCAAATGATTTTAATAAATTGAATAAATAAATCCTATCATACTACACACTATGAGGCCAGTCGTGGCAGTGTGACTGCAAAGGCAACTGGTTGTGGGTTCGATCCCCACTCGAGGAAATGAAATATTTATTTAAATGTATATTTTCATTTCTTCGCTCTGGTGTCGAGACAAAGCACGGGGTTGAGTTCCGCCACTCAACACACAATACCTACAGAATTCAACGGAAAGTGATGAACGAAGTGTCTTAACCCTGTCTACCCTGCTATGTGCGGGATACAGCGTGACACTGATTATTATTAGTAAATCCTATTTTTCAAGATCTTGCGTGGTGAACTGCGGAACTCAACATCGAGCTTTGTCCCGGAGCGATAGAACAAAAATACATTTAATATATTTATTATTCCCCCTAGTGGGATCGACCTTTACATTCAGAAGTTGTACCACGTCATGATGGCCTCAAAATGACAAACTGAAATAAATATAATTATATTTTATATATATTTTCCACATAGTGTGCACCGACACTGTTTTAGTAAGTTCTAAACGCCCCACTGTCCCTGGCAGATATTTAAATTAGGATCATCTGTTACTTTGCACTTTTTGCCGCCATCTTGTGCCCGTCCCGGAATATTCCCGGTATATATTAGTTGGGTGTATTTTATAATAGGATAGAGATAGTAGTTTGGAAATTACAAACTTATTATATAGAATTTATTTTAAAATTACCATTTATCTATAAGAATCCGAAGAGTAATAATAATACTACATTAGAATTTAATTTATATAAGTTTTTACTTTACGTTTTTACTTATAAGTTGGCTTTATAAGTGTAGGACGCTTTTTTCAAATTTTATTCTCTTGTTTAAAATCCCTAACGTGAAGATTATCTAAAGTTAAATTACTCTTTCTTATCGTTTCGTCAAGATTGTAAATTACAACTTAACGAAACGATAAGAAAGTAAATTAAACATTTTGTATATCATTTATGGACATACTATAATCATAATTTAAATTTTACTACATATTATTTATTCTAAATGTTATCAATCTTTATTTAATATATACTTTTATTAAATAAAAGTAATAAATTTTACATTTTTAAATATATTTTTTATAAAAAAAAACACTTTCGACGGTGGTACAAGAGTCCAAGCCATCGGTGGCTAGGGCGACAGAGAAAGGAATCTCCTCACAATAAATCAATATTTATATTTTTCGGAATATCAATTATTCTATATAATATTATCAATCGATCATAAGTGTACGAACCACCATCGATACAAAGATAACCATAATAATACCACCCTTTGCTCCATCCGTAAGCAATAAATAAAAAACACATACATACCTACACTTAATTTATTTATATTAAAAACAAAGCAATTTCAGTGAAACAACTCGTCAGATCCGATCAAAACAAACACGTTTAGAATAAAACGTGACATTAACATAGAAATAAGTAGACAGCTACAAATGCTCGCTAAATATTGAAATGAGGTGAATTAAAAAATAAATCAAAAGAGGATTTTCCCGACACGTCGCGTCGACTCGCGGCGACGGCGACGGGAAAATTGGAAAAAGTGAATACTTTTACACTGTCTCCATTGGATTTTTAATAAATATACATATATAGTAAAATAAAATAAATAAATCAGCTTCACGCTGTATCCTGCACACAGCAGGGTAGGCAGAAGGAACCAAGTGTTAAGACACTCCGTTCCCCACTTTCTGCCGAATTCTGGAGGCATTGCGTGTTGAGTGGCAGAACTCAACGCCGCGCTTAACCTTGACACCAGAGCGAAGAAAATTGAAATATAAAACTAAGTAAATATTTCACCTTCTCGAGTGAGGATCGAACCCACAACCAGTAAGTTTTACAGTCACACCTCGTGCCGCTGCGCCACGACTGGCCTCTAACATACATAGTAACTACATATATAGTAGTATTATAATAACGAATAGTTTGTTTAGTTGAATGCACTATTCTCAGGAACTGCTGGTTCTAATTGAGAAATTATTTTTGTGTTGTATAATTATATACCTCGCTTCGCTCTGGTGTCGGCGCACTATACGTAATGCCACCAGAATTCGGGGAGTGGAGTGTTTTAACACTAGGCACCCTCTTGCTATCCTGAAAAAATATTACCTTTTATGGAGAAAGGCTAGACAACATTACTTTATGGCAATCGTTCCAATGTAATCCATGTATGTATCACATGTAGTCAGAGTCACCTCAGCCACTTAGCCACGAAAGCGAAAATTAAAAACTAGTGTTAAACAAATTTCTTTCCTTGACAGATCATTAATTATTCATTTAAGTCTCCAGCTTCTATTTATTTTAAATATAATATTTATCGAACGTATAACCGACACCATAATTGTTTCATTAGAAAAGAGAAAAACATACACTTCTATTATGTTGAAGACGTCATGACGCTATGGAACTGCGTCTAAATGTAAACAGGATGGTTACGGGTTCCCATTCAGGGGATATTTAGATTGATTTTTTTCTCTGTATAATAACACGCAATGTGATGAAATCGGGTGAAAAGTGAGAAATAAAGTGTCTTGTCACTACCCCGCTAAAGAATGGAAAATGTCAAAAAGTGAAAAACGAAGTGATACTTTATTCCCTTTCTCTCTCTCTAAGTCAATTTTTCAAAATATAGTAAATAGGTACTTAAAAAAACAGACTCAATGGTTCAATGGACACACACCACTTGCAAGATAATAATGTTCCTTACATATTAAACAAACAGACTGTAATACACCTTATTTACATATACATGATGATATTGAAATGAATGTGGGTACTTTATTACTTTTACAATATTAGATGATTGAATTGTTTTTTTTTTGGTTCACGCTCTCTCTCTCTTTCTCTCTTCTCGTAGTTAGATAGCAGAGTAGGCAGAAAGGGACTTGATATCGAGATTTGGGCACACTTTTGAGTTCTACAATTTTGAGTTTGAGTGACGGAACTTAACGCCGTGCTGCGTAATATTTGGACTTCCATATGTCGTAGATTCAAGTTTTGTGATATATAAATAGAAATTTGTTTAACAAAATTATTTAATCCTAATTTAGTAATAAATAAATGCTATGAGGTCTTTATAATAGTTTTTTGTCTTAGCATAGTGTATAAGTGCAATATATTATACCTGTATATTTGAAACGATTTCTGTAAAAATAAAAAAATTGAGGAGATTTTTTATTTTTTATGGAACTTTAAGTTTGCTACCTCAGAACTTTCGACTGAATGAACCGATTTCGATTATTCATTTTGTATTGAAAAAGAAGTACGTCAAGAAGAATTTGGTTAGGTTCTGATGATGGAGTCCACGATAAAGTAACGGAACTCTCTCAGACGTGACTTTCTTTGTATGTCGATAGTTAAACGCAATTTACGATATTATGTCGATACTCATCCTGTGCTGTTGCACGAAATGAATATTAAGTCTTTTCGAAATATTAAAGACGCAATCAAAATTTGGAAATAGTCGTTCTGCATAATTTGGAATATTTAACTAAAAAAATCTTCAGTTACGTCATTGTTGCACTAAATGAGTTGATCCTATCACTATATTTCTGAGTAGATAAAAGAAACCTATCCTTATGAAATAAATTAATACTAATTTCTTTTCTCTAAAATGTAATATGTGCAAGAAATACCAAAACGTAAGTAGAAGTTACCAAACATATTTACTTCGTTATCATTTCTTTATGATTATTTGTTTATGGAAAACTATTTTATTTCTTATCTTCGTTATCATTTCTTTATGATCATTTTTTTATGGAAAACTATTCTTATCATTTCTTTATGGAAAACTATTTTATTTCTTATTTTCGTTATCATTTCTTTATGATTATTTGTTTATGGAAAACTATTTTATTTCTTATCTACGTTATCATTTCTTTATGATCATTTTTTTATGGAAAACTATCCTTATCATTTCTTTATGGAAAACTATTTTATTGAGTACATAAGCACCGGTCTACCTATAGAGTTTGGTTGAAAGTGTTAATCTCGGGGACTATTGGTACGAATTGGAAAAGTATTTTCATTCATTGAGAAAACCTATATAGAAGATAGGATAGAGAGAATGTCGCCAGCAATTCTAGTTGGTATCAAAGAGATGTGATATCCAGCAGTAGCTCCAATAATGAAAAAGCCGTACAACTCGCCTGAATGTGATAAAAAATATTTAGATACATTCTGTATATTTTGTAATACGAGTTATTCTAGCGACAGACTTGGAGAAGAATGGATTCAGCGTATCTATCTATAACTTATGGACTCACACTGGCTGTGCTGCCGAAATAAATCTGCGATTTTTGTCATTAAGTTCTATATATTTAAATTGGCCAAAGTAGATTACGTTTATTCGGAACTTATTGCTAAGCAAAAGTTATGTTTGCCGCGCGTATCTTGTATGTATGTATGCATGCATGTAATATTCTTTATCATCTCATATCTCCAGAACCGCAGAACGGATTTACATAATTGAAGTATCGTTAGATTTGTATTAGCAGCCCAAGTGTTCTTAGATAGGTGACGTTAAAAAAATCATAGCGGCTGTGGGACGCCATTGTACTTAGTGAAAAAAAAATCGTTTCTAATACCACAATATGGATATCAAATTCAAGAGCTCAATACGAGGATTTCAAAAAGGTATATCATGATTATTATGTATAGATTATATATAGATTACCATAATTAATCCTAACCAAAAAGTAATAGAAAAATAATAAAATCTAATCCTAATAAACTATTGATTGGGCTTGTTTATTTTCTTTTTAGTTTTATGCAGTCGGGGTTTTTGTTTTTATATTTTTTTTTTAATTTTATTCCATAATCACATATAGATAACTAAATGTTAAAACCGGTGATGTATTATTTAATTTTGTATTCCTTTTTCTTTTCATACATGGACCTCATAAACAAAATGGGGGGCCACATTACCACCTTCTTCCTTACCTGTGGTACTTAAAAGACACTTTTAGACATCTGAAGTGGTGCTTAATAAAAGTCAGGAAGTTGACTCATGACAACCTCTATTACATTCACTTTAATTATCAAATAAAATAAACCAAATTTTAATTCTCGTCGTTACAATAACAATTACAAATACACGTGAGATTTTATCCAAGTTCTCTCTAAAATCTTTCCAAATTCTGTCTAAGATTTATCTTTGAGTTCTCTCTCTTAAATTCCTTACTTAAAATCTCCTCAAAGATCCCATAAATTCAGAAGTATTCTTTTTTACATCGCCTTGCTTTGAAATTTAAAAAAAATATCTATAACAAAAGCTTGCCAAAAAGAAAACCAGAGTAAGCATCTAGTATAACGTATATTTTATCGAAAGCACTACTGTAAATACAATTTAAATGAAAACACTTAGTAATACGGGCACTTGACATAATTTCCAAGCCCCGCCCTGTATAAGCTACGCCCAGCCCAAGCCACGCCCATCGAGCTCTTTACAGAACTTCTGCTGAAAGGTAGTTAGAGATTCACAAAGTATATTTGAGTTTCGTCTTCTAGTTTATGAGAGTATCTTTATTTTTGTAATGTCTTCGAGAGAACTTTAAACGATTTTAGTTGAAAAGTGTATGGGTACGTGCTATGGTTGTGGGTTCGATTCCCGCTCAGTTGATATTTTTTAAATTTTAATATATTGAGGGAATATAGTCTGAAGTAAGTCACTCTGTTACCCCCTTTTCGTCTAATTTTTGAAACCTTACGTTGATTGACGGTACTCAACGCCGCGCTGTGTTTCGTTACCAGAGCGAAGAAAATAAAAATAATTCCGAGTTAGAATCGAACCCATACATCACCTACAAACATCGCATTTACAGTCATATCCAATACTACTGTACGACGGTCTCTAAAAAAAATCATTGGACCTATTAATAGGTATATCATTCATTTTCTATAGTGGGAATCGAACCGGTATGTTATCAGCTTCACGCCGTATCCCGCACACAGCATGTTAAGAAGAGGGAACCTAGTGTAAGACACTCCGTTCCCCACTTTCTGCCAAATTCTGGAGGCATTGCGTGTTGAGCGGCAGAACTCATCGCCGCGCTTTGTCTCGACACCGAGCGAAGAAATGGAAATATAAATTTAAGTAAATATTTCATCTCCTCGAGTGAAGATCGAACCCACAACCAGTCGCTTTTACAGTCACACTTTGTGCCGCTACGCCACGACTGGCCTCACCTATATCCTATACCGTATCGATATACATATATTAACATACATTTTTCTGTGATATAATAAGTTTCTTATAGTTTAGTTTTAGCGTAGGACTGCTTATAATTAGCTCGTTCAACCAATAAAGCTAAAATAATCGTCAGATTTGTTATATTAGTATCTACCTATATAGTAATTTAAAGGTTCTGGTGAATAAAAGCTTGAGATCAGTAGGAGGCGCACAAGCGTACGTAAAAATATTATTGTATTTGTTTAGCATTGTAAACGCAACAAGTTATGGATTCGAATTCCACTATAGGAAATGAAACATTTAATATTTTCATTTCCTCGCTCTGGTAATGCGGAAAAGCAACCAACACATAATGCCTCCAGAAGGTGGTATCTTAACACTAGATTCCCAAGCTCCCTCCACTTACCCTGCTGAGTACAGAATACAGTGTGAAGCTAAAAATAAATATTTATATATGTTATTATTGCAAAAGCTACTCTTTACTAGGTATAATAAATATAGGTACTTATTCTTTATTAACTTCACGCTGTAACACGTATATAGCAGGGTAATATGAAAGAAACTAGTGTGAAGAAACTCCGCTCTCCTTCTTGTACCCATTTTTCCAGATATCACGTACATTAAATGGCATAACTCAAAGTCGCACAATAATTTATAAATATAAATAGTACCAACAACGCGATGTCGAAACAGACTAAGGAAAAATATTATATAATTATTTATAAATAAAGACATTTCCCCAAAACAAGTATACTTTTTATTCTATCACTATCCTTTTATACTTTCCCATAACAATTCCTCACACATCTCACGTAACAGTTTATAAAGGTTCGAAAAAGCAAAAACCTAATATTCATCCTAAATTGATCCCAAATCGTCAAACTATCGTATAACAGCATCCCAGCATCCCATCATCCCTGAAGAAGAACGTTTCATCTCGGTGAGATATCAAAAAATACATCCGGCCGGCCTTTCTGCGCTTTATTAAGAATAAATTTAGGACCCCTACCGTGGTCCGAAGTTGTAAGTGAAGAGCGATTTAAATTTATTTGCTTATTTTATAAAATTTATATTGGAAGAGACCGTTGTGGCGTAGGGGCGCAGCGACTGACTGTAAGCGCAACGATTATAGGTTCGAATACTACTCGGGGGAATGATTTTTTTTTTCATTTTCCGACAGTGAGTTCCACCACTCAACACGCAATATCTTGAAAATTGAGCAAATAGTGTGGAATGGAGCATCTTAATACTAGTTTCCCTCTGCTATATGCGGAATACAGACAGAGCAAAGAAATTAAAATATCAAATAATTCATCCCCCGAGTGTCGTGAGAGTTACAACAGTCTTCCGCTATGTCACTGCACCACGGTAGCGATTTACTTATTAGCTACACGCTGTATCCCGTACGCGGCAGGGTAGGCAGAGGGAACGCCGTGCTTTGCCTCGACACCAGAGCGAAGAAATGAAAATATAAATTAAAATAAATATTTCAGTTCCTCGAGTGGGAATCGAACCCACAACCAGTCGCATTTACAATCACACTTTGTGCCCCTGTACCACGACTGGCTTAAAGTAGCTATTTTCTTCAAGTAGCTTGTATTTTATTAATAAACTAACAAATTTATATATATTTATATATTTCTATACAAACGGACAATGCCTATTTTAGTAACAACTTACGTCAACCAAAATTTACTCATAACCATATCATTCATAAACTTTTCATTAACATTACCAACAAGATCTTAACATAGTTTAACCGCATTTTTATATATTTGAAAAGTTCAAATATGCCTCTTGACGTTTTTTGATCAATATTTAATTACTGAAAAGTACTACTGAAAAAAGAGGCCGGTCGTGGCGCAGCGGCACGAGGTGTGACTGCAAAACCGACTGGTTCTGGGTTCGATTCCCACTCGAGGAGATGAAATATTTACTTAAATTTATATTTCCATTTCTTCGCTCTGG
>DWQW01006318.1:0-16476 GCA_018249695.1 Heliconius erato demophoon | reverse complement strand
TGTCGAGGTTAAGCGCGGCGTTGAGTTCTGCCACTCAACACGCAATGCCTCCAGAATTCGGCAGAAAGTGGGGAACGGAGTGTCTTAACACTAGGTTCTCTCTGCCTACCCTGCTGTGTGCGGGATAAAGCGTGAAGCTAATTTTAATTTAATTTGGAACATTAAGTTCCACATTAGATTTCCCAACCAGTGGTCCACGGACCACCAGTGGTCCGCCCGGTGGTAAACCTAAATATGGTCCGCGAACGATTTAAATTTTATGACTGAGGATAGTGAGGCAAAGTTTCTCTTTGATTTCAGGTTCATCAGGTTGGGAACCCCTGCATTAGACGATAGTATATATAGACCGGAAACAATAAAAACTAGGGCTTATTCATCAGTACATGTGACCCATAATATTTACCTTAACACCTCAATGAAACACGTTTTTACATATTTTTATTTAAAGCCACAAAAGCTAACATATAAAAGCTGTTTGGTTTGTATTTAAACAAAAACCAATAAGTTCAATAACCTGGTATTGAGAGAGCGTGCATTGTGAGAACAAAACGTATTCAGAGTAAAAGTACAGTGCGGATACTTGAAGTTAGAGTTCGTGAGTTTTCACTTTGGCGCTTGCAGTGAGTGGGTTCGCTTTGTCGTTGGTACCACCTGGCAGGGAAAGTCGTTATTCTCAAAGTTGAAGCATATTTAGAAATAATATGTAACTGTAAACGCGATAGGTTGTAGGTTCGATTTTTAGTCGTGGAAATGAAATATTTAATGTTTTGAAAGTAGGGAGTGGAGTGCCAGAAAAAACGAGTATTAATTAAACGAGTATTTCGACAATATAAAGGAAATCAAAATTAATAGGATAGGGGGGTTAACCTAGAATTATGAATGAATTTGTCAGCTAGCATCTACAAGTAGTAGTAGTAGTTAGGAAAATTTAGAAATTATAAGAGGAGCAAAATTTGGTATTAACCCCGCTAGTTCAACCAGAAAGGGCTCCGGCTAAGCTAAGCCTGAATTTCAGAAAAAGCTCCTCCGACCTCCAATTTTTGAACGGAACCCTCCGGGGGCAACCCCGACTCGTGCTTGTTTCTCATGAATATCTGGCATAATTATTATTTTGCCCTTTTAATATGTATTAAAAGAGCAAAATAATAATTATGTGAAATAGAGAATACCTCAGCTACCTTCAGAATACAAAAATATATGATAAAGTGATACATAATGCAAATTTTTGACTATACATTTATAATACTATAGTTTGGAAAGCCCCTTCCGTCTACAGCCAGTGAAGTGATTTGCGAGCAGTACCGTTGCTTGCAACAGGGACGCCCTCTGACACCTCCTTTCTAAGATTTTGTGTCACAATAACTCATAGATAACTTTTTTTATAAGAAATATGTACTAGTTGTAAAAAAAGTAGAATTATCTATTATTTTGAAAAGAAAATATGGTATTGAAATATTAATAATAAAGCTTTTTTACACTCCGTTCTCCACAGATTGAATCTCTTAATTTTCGAAATGCCGCTTAAAAATGTTCAAATTGAATAAATATTTACAATACAATTTGTATCAGTTAATACCATTATAAAAATTGTTATTCAGATATTTTCTCAGTTCAAAAATTTTCTCAAGTCAATGAGCGTTCTATATCTTTAAAATAACTGCAGCTGTTGTACGAATAAACAAAGAAAAGAAACAACCAAAAGAATAAGAGAAAGAGACATATTATAAAATTTGAAGTGAGGACGAAAATGATATTAAAAATTTTATATCATATTTTATTTAAATATATTATTTACACTTCGGAATATAGATACCTACGCGTATAGTACTTATTACTTACACTATTGTAGGCAGCATTAAATATCTGGATATTTTGAGCCTTGATTCAATTCGTTCGTCGTTTCGTAAGCTTCATGTGGAGTTCCTTATATAGCAGAGTAGGCAAAAGAAACCTAGTGTTAAAATATTCCGCCCAATTTTTGGAGATATTACTTGTTTAGAAACAGAACTCTCTTTGTCTTGTTATGAGTACGGAGAAGTGAAAATAATTCACACTGAGTGAAAATCGAACCTACAACCTGTCTGTCACCTTTACAGTAGCAAGTGTCCCTGCACCACGACGGCTCTCAGCTTATTTTAGTAGGTAAATAAAAATAAAAATACTACATTAACATTAAATAAAGGGCCTTCGCCTTTTGACTTTGATTCTTATTTATTTATAACATCTAATGTGATTTTAGATATTCTTTAGATAAAATAAATATATTTCTTATAGAGTAATTTTACCATTTACAGGAAAAAATCAAAGATGTCCATAGGAACGTGTTGGTGGGTGGTCCTCCTTTCCCCCTCTTCCCCATAGGAGGTAATCTTCTTGACATCACTGAACTAAAAAATCATTATTTTGATATCAAATGAAAAGATGAAAAACGTTATGTTAAATATAATCGTGGTAATTGGTATTTATTTGAAGTTCGCGAGGATTTTTGAAGATTGAGGTCGCTGAGCATTTGTTTTATTTAAAGCAAATTATAAAGGTTTAAACGCTTTTTTTTTTATTTGATTTATATTTTCTTTTATAAGAATATTCAACAACAAACAACTTTTTATTAACCTACCGGATATTGTAGGGTAGTTGGAAAAGATGTAGCGTGTTGAATGACGGAACCAAACGCTGCGTTTTATTTTACCAGAGAAGAGAACTAATTTATTTTATTTTTTATTTATTCTTTTTTGCACACATTATTAGAAATAAAAAAAAAAACATGTGCAAAAGGCGCGCTTTACGCTAAAAAGCATTCTCTACCAGCCAACCTTGTTGTGTGGGAGATAGTTGCGTGGGTGTGCTTAATCATTTAAATTAATAGATAAATGTGCAAACAAAAAAAAATCCAATACAATATGATATACACAAAATATAATATCTTACAGTACACATATATAAATATATAAACTATAATAAAATAAACTACATAAAGAAGAACTACAATAATTTAAATACAGTAGTAAACTTCAATCTGCATCCCGCATTTAACAGGATAGGCAGAGAGCACCCAGTGTCACGACACTTCGTTTCCCACTTACCGCAGATTTTTTCAGACATTTCTTTAACTGGCGGAACTTGACGACTTGACATTTCGCTTTGATTCCAGAGCGAGGCAAGCATATAAGCAAAATGAAATCCGATGGGTCGGAATCGTACCCACAACCTTCACGGCTTACAGTCAGACACAGTACTATTGCGCCACGATGACCTCTATTTTTATCTTTATATTTAAGTACAAAACAAAATGAAACAAAAGAAACATTAATAAAACGGCCATCTCTCATCAAGTCCAGTATGAATCAACAGATTGACGTCACGTGTCTAATTGGAATAGTATGCAAATCCTATCCAATACATATTACAAACATCGCTCACAATCAACTTCTTTATTATTTCCTCGTTGAGACAAAGTTTATTTAGTGGCTTGCTCTCTTTGAATAATATACAGACAGATATATATATGATAGCTACATAGAAAGAAATAAAAATATGTATTAAAATTATACATTATATTCAAATATTTTTAGAGGCCAGTCGTGGCGCAGGAGCACAGAGTGCGACTGTAAAACCGACTGGTTGTGGGTTCGATCCCCACTCGAGGAGATAAAATATTTACTTACATTTATATTTTCATTTCTTCGTCCTGGTGTCGAGGGAAAGTGCGGCGTTGAGTTCTGCCACTCAACACGCAATTCCTCCAGAACTCGGCAAAAGTGGTGAACGGTGTGTCTTAACATTAGGTTCCCTTTGCCTACCCTGCTGCGTGTGGGATACAGCGTGAAGCTGATTTTTTTTTCTTGGCTTTTGTACGTAACACGCGAGTGGTTGGGTTCCGCCACTCACCATGCAATGTTTCGTATAATAAGATTTTCGGAATAACTGAATTAAAGAAAGTATGGATTAGTTGTCAGAGCACTAATGGTTACCAGCTTTACGTTGAAATTGACACATTTCATAAAAATATATTTCTATCCTTATCGTGGAATAACACTGTAAAAATGTTAAAAACAGATATTTTTTTACATCTCATTCTTTATATAATACTTTTGCACTTTCCAGACTTTTACCTGAAAAAACGAAAATTACCTTAAAAAACCAGAGGCCAGTCGTGGCGCAGCGGCACGAAATGTGACTCTAAAACCGACTGGTTGTGGGTTCGATCCCCACCCGAAGAGATGAAATATTTACTTAAATTTATATTTCCATTTCTTCGCTCTGGTGTCGAGGTTTAGCGCGGCGTTGAGTTCCGCCACTCATCACGCAATGCCTCCAGAATTCGGCAGAAAGTGGGGAACGGAGTGTCTTAACACTAGGTTCCCTCTGCCTACCCTGCTGTGTGCGGGATACAGCGTGAAGCTGATTATTATTATTACCTAAAAAAACCAGGAAACGAATAACTTTAGAAAGTTTTTAATATTATAATACACATTTCTGCCATAACGGAGTGGAGTCCTTCATTACTATAATTACTTTTGGCGACGCATTTAGTTAATGACACACAAAACTACAACTTTTTGTGTCTCGCGGGGATAAGCTTGCGTTTTGGTTTTTTTTTTCGAGTAACTTTTTGCATTGACTTTAGAGGGTTGTCATATCTTACATTAATTTTTAGTTTATTTTTTTAAATGCATTTTCAATATTTTGTGCAGTTGATAAATAAAATTAGTTTCACGATTTTTTTCTGTACAGTACATACAGGAAAAAGCGTGAAATAGAGAGTACCTCATACTGGCACGAAAGAAAATGAATACTATGTAAATACTAGTGGGCGCGCGCAGCTTCGCCCGCTTCTTTGCACCCTTAGGGGTGAATTCTTAAAAAACCACGAAACACGTGTTCAATAAAATATTTTTAACAGTTTGAATTTAATTTTTTATAAAAATCGGTGGCGGTTTAAAGACTTTTTCATATAAACTTTCAACCCCTTACTTGAACCCTTAGGGGGTGAATTCTAAGAAATCATGAAACACATATTCAATGAAATATTTTTAAGAGTCTGAATTTTAAATTTTATTAGAATCGGTGCCGTATATTTCATCCGTTTAGGGTTAAAATTTTTCAAAATCCCTTCTTAGTGGATGTCCAGATTATGAAAATAAACATCTGTCCAAATTTAACGTTTCCACTCACAGCGGTTACGGCTGTGCGTGCGTCTTACCTCAGTCAGTCAGGTGACATGTCCTTTTATATATATAAATAAATAAATAACCCTTTCCTCGTTTGAGAATCAAACCCACAACTGTTTATTACAATTAGACGCAGTGGTTTTGTAAATTTATTGTTTTTTGCTTTTGCGAAAAAAAAGGCATAGAAAAATCTCTCTTTTTGTCTCTTGTTTGGGCGTAAAATAGGGAACTGCCTACCTCACTATATGCGGAATACAGCGTGTGAAACTATAATTATAAATAAGATAAATTATATGTATGTAAAACATATTTTGTTTGAAATCTACATTAAGCTTAGTAGGCGTAACAGATAAACCCCCTTTTTGATACGAAAAATATTTTTGTAAAAGACAGCTTACTTAGAATTATTATTATAAGCCTTCTTTCAACATGTATATCTTGGATTTAAACCTTAGTGGATCGTAGCCAAAGGTTAGGACAGAAATCTTATTCTTAAACCAGTTCTGTAAGACTTCCTGTGTCTTATAAAGCAAATTGAATCATAAAAACGTGTAGCTTAGGCGCGAGATGTTGTGGATTCGATTCCCATACAAGGAAATTGTCAATTTAATATTTTTATTTTCTTCGCTCAGGTGTCGAGGCGGAGCGCAGCGTTGAGTTCCGTCACTCAACACACAATGCCTTCAGAATTCGTCGGAAAATGGGGAACTGAAGTCTTAATGGGAACGGAGTGTCCTAACACAAGGTTCCCGGGTTTCCTCTTCCTACCTTGCTATGTGCGGAATACAGCGTGAAACTAAAGAAGGTCTGTAAGGACTTGATAAAATGGCATAGGTTATTTAAATATAGCTACTTGTAAATTATCGTTTTGTTGACACATGTTTGACATATGTTGAATTTATTTACACTTCTAAATGAATTTACAATATATTACTCATATCACTTTTGTCGGCGTTGAAGCATTCGTTAAGTAAGATTTATAGTTATGTTAAGTAATTGGACAGCTATTAGATATGCGTATTCAAATGAGATTATAATATACGTCGATGCGTCTCTCAAAATTTAGTAAATTCTGTAGTAGTAGTAAACAGTAAACGGCCGTAATCAATGACAAAATGAAAACCAAAAAAAAATTGTTTCAAAGCCTAAGTTACTACAGCAAAATTTGTGTATTTCTTTTTGTCCAGAAGTTATTGTCAAACAAACTAATAGACAGACAGACATATATAGATTTACTGTCTATGTGGTAACATTGTTTTATAGCTTTTTAAACTCAAAATTAAATAATCAAACCTGTATACCTCTATATATATCACATTTTAAACAATAAATATTTACATAATAATTAATATATACATATACATATGTATACTAGTTATTGCTCCCAAATGATATAATCATTTCGTGAACATCGTGAACTTTCAGATTAATAGAAAATTCCCTTTTATCCCGTATAAATACATTTCTATTTATAAAAATCCTCTCACAGTGTTGCCCTACACTCACTAGCCCTCCTACATGCTAAATTTCGTGTTGATATATTGTGTAACATAATAAAGTTTTAAAAATTTAAGTACACAGACTGAAGGAACCTGAAACCTTGGAAAATTAAACAAAATATAAGATATTGAATTGGGTATACGGGTTCAGTGCAGTCTAGACGAGACTGTCCTTTCATTGTAAGATTTGGATAACATTAGTATGCAGGCGGCTCTCTCTTTTACTATGGTCCTTATCATTCCGCCACCCTTAAAACTACACCTGTAGAGAATTTACTATTAGAGTCCACTGTCTAAGCCCTTATGAAAATTACTCGTATTATTATAGTTTAACACGTACGTATAGCAGAGTAGGCATAGGGAACCTGGGAACCTAGTGTTAAGACACTCCGTTCCCATTAAGACTCTTCCGTTGCCCAGTTTCTGTCGATCTCTGATGGCATTACATGTTGAATGGCAGAACTCAACGCTGCGCTTTGTCTCGTTACCAGAAAGAGGAAATTAAATTATTAAATATGTCATTTCCTCCATTAGGGATGGTAGGTTTACACTTAAAACGATTACAAATAAAAAATAAAATTTAAAAATAAATGCTCATTAATTTAAAGCAATTTTATGTCATACAAATTAAATATTATAATTAAAAGAATGCAAAACAATTTTAAATGTGGCAAATCTTGTTGACGTATAACAAACACTGTTTATAAATAAATTGTCTGTAGGCTCTTATCTAGCTGTACGCACAGCTGCCACTTGGCGCCGGGAGTGAACCCGCGACCCCCGACGCGACGTCAACTCGCCTGTCACTGTCACTTGTCAGTCGTCATACATCTATCTGTATTTGCGAAATGTGATTTATTAATGGTGCTAAAAATGGAGCGTTAAATCGATAAGTTCTTTAAATAATTTCAATTTAAAATGTAGAATTAAGTAAAAATTGCGTTTATTTTTAACTCATACTCATTCTTACTATTATTATTTGACAGTTCCATACTTTTCCCGTATAGCATGTACCGGGACCTAGTGTTAAGACATTTCACTCTCCGCTTTACGCCCAATTTTTCAAATGCGTTTTTTTATTGTCTTTTTTTCCAGAACGGGATTATTTTTGAACTCATTATACAATCAGTCTTGTGACTATAAACAGATTAGTGGAAATATTGTGGAAATAAAAAGAAACGAAACGGAACGAAAGTAGAAAAACGGGGAAATAAAAATAATTTAAACATCTTGCTTACTGCTTACAGGCCAGTCGTGGCGCAGGGGCACAAAGTGTGACTGTAAAATCGACTTGTTGTGGGTTCGATCCCCATTCAAATGCAAATGAAATATTTACTTACATTTCTTACATTTCTTCGCTCTGGTGTCAAGGCAAAGCGCGGCGTTGAATTTCGCCACTCAACACGCAATGCCTCCAGAACTTGGCGGAGAGTGGGGAACGGCGCGTCTTAACACTAGGTTCCCTCTGGCTACCCTGCTGTGAGCGAGATACAGCGTGAAGCTGATATAATTTAATGATTTACACACCTCACTTACGGTCAGCCGTCAGCCGTCATCGACCCCAATTTACAACCACCACATTAAAAATTCAATATTCAGGAAGAACATTTGGCACCACTACCCATAAGCACCCTTTGCCTGAGCACACCCTAGTAAGAGTTACGCATAGAAATAACGAACAATGAAATAGAACTCTAACAAAGCTGGTGGAGCCACTTAATAATCTCCCCTCGAGCTTCGAAGAGATTCAGCGAGGGTGATTCGCATTTAAAATAATTTGACACCGTTTCGTATGCAGATGCGCTTTGCTTCCCGGTGCATTGACCTGGTGTGTTGCACTTGTATCCGGGGACAAACAACATTTTTTTTGTTTTTTTTTTAACTAGCGCGGCGTCAAAATCAGTCTCGGAAAATTTGGGGAAAGTGGGGAAAGTAGCGTCTTAACAAGTTCTCTTTGACTATGCTGTTATATGTAGAATACAGCATGAACCTAAGCTTTTTGTCATTATTTGGAGATCTTTATGTCACAAATTTTAAATACGTACATACAATATTCATGTTTTTTTAGCTTCACGCTGCACGAGCCCTTTTTCCACCGAATTCTGGAGGCCTTGCGTGTGGAGTGGTGGAATTCAACGCCACGCTTTGCATCGACAACAGAGCGAAGAAATTAAAATATTAAATATTTAATTTCTTCGACTGGGAATCGAACCCACAACCAGTCGCGTTTACAGTTACAGTTTGCGCCCCCGCGCCACGGCTGACCTCATACGAATAAACTTTATGTAGAGCTTAAAGTGCATATAATACCTACGCAAGAATGAACGTGTGCTTGCATAACTTTAAAAGTTTAGCTTAAACTTAAATGCAGTATAGTTTCCGCTCGGTAACAGAATATTTTATGTTTTAAAACCAAAAAGCTAACTACCAGAAAATAACAGCTATATTATTATAAGCCAGTTTAATATTAAATTAGTGAAGTCACTGTGGTATAAATATAAATTTAATTAGTACATGAAGCCGTCATGACGCAGGGGCGCAAGCATGCGCTTATAAACGCGACGGTTGTAGGTTCGTTTCCCTACTTACTGGGAGGTATGAAATATTTAATATTTTCATTTCTTACCTCTGGTAACGAGACAAAGCGTGGCGTTCACTTAACACACAATGTCAAGAATTCGATGGAAAATGTAGAATCGAAGTGTCTAAATGGGAACGTAATGTCTTAACACTACGTTCTCAGGTTACGTCTGCCTACCCTGAAAATATTAAATATTTCGTTTCCTCGAGTGGGAATCGAACCCACAATCCGTAGCGTTCACGATCACGCGCTTGTGCTATTGCGCCACGATTGGCTTCAACCTGTTTAGTAAATACATGTAAATAAATATATGTATTCAAACAGAACAGTAAGGAAGATAGCAATAAATAACGCGTACAGTTTAATCATTTCGCGCCACGTGTCCACTCACCCCCTCTGGCCGCGACCCGTGGCCGTGCTTTATCTCGCGGCAAGCACTGCATTGTGTTGTTCGTAAATCGTATACGAGTATGCAATATGCGTCACGCGAATACCGATACAAAGGACTATGGTAGTGGCATGAAGGATTTTTTTAATTATATTTTATCTATGGAATTGATCTCGGATTCTGATATAAAGTTTTTTTTTTACGCTGTATCCCGTACTTATATGGTATGGTAGGCAAAAGTTGTTACCAGAGCGAATAAATTAAAAAAATAGTTAATAATAAGTTATAACCTAGATTGGAAATCGAACACGTAACCGTCGCGTGTACAGCCATACACTTGTGACACTGCGCCACGAGGGCCTCATAGAGTTCAGGAAATCGCAAATGCTTGTTCTAAGTTTCGAACATTGCATGTAGGAGCTTAACGCGATTTATCTTCTTATCGCAGTAAATAAACAAAAAAAACCTATCAATGAATCCTCGAGTAAGAATCGTATCCCCAACCGTCGTATTTACAATCAGACGATGTACCACTTCGCCACTACGACCTCTAATTGATCTGTAATATATTAATTAATTCTTATATACAATTTTATTAACGCTACAATTCAATATAAGATATTTTATTCTTCATAAATTATAATTCACATGAACTATCAACATACCATACTATTAAAGAAAAAAAAACTATTTCTAATAAGGTCATCGTTCAAAATTTTTCACAGCGTATCTGATATCATAAATATAATGAAAATTGTATTTCTATTATATATTTCTATATAAAATCTACTGTCAGCAAAGTGTTGTTACACTATACGGCTATTAAGCGTAAGATTAACAATCAATCGGTAAGAGATCCATAATCTTAGTCAACTCCCACGCATCGCCCTACGCCTTACGCCCTCCGCCTTCCGCGCCTACTTGCAACCCCAAGTTACGAGTGGTCCATTGATATAACCTTAGCAAAAATATTAAACCGTACCTTTCCATTAAACTGTAAAAAGGGTCCCGCACACAGCAGGGTAGGCAGAGGGAACCCAGTAGGAAGGCAGACTGTCGAAAACTGGGGTTAATACCAAAAAGAAGGGCAGAGTAGTCAAAGGGAATCTAATGTTAATTATCGCTCGGTTACACAATGCTTTGATAGACATAATGCGGGGCTAAGTACGCAATATCTCAAAAACCATACTGTGCATCCATAATGGCATGTCTTAACACTAGGTTCCCTCTGTCTACTTTGCTATGTGTGAAATACTGTGTGAAGCTAAAAAAAGAAATCTATATTACCTAAACCAAACTAAAATCAGGACCTATTTCACTTTTGACATCTTATTTCACGGAAGACTAAAACGCAAATCTAAATCTCGTCGCCTCTACTCCTCTACAGACAGCTTCATGTATTCGTACTGGCATCCGGAAACACGTCAGCAAGTGAAATTACTGAGTAACGTGCCACGATTTATTACACTGCATCTTATGGCGTGTTATTTATGATAAACGTTTCAATCAAACATGCGGTTGTTTTTGATTTATATATTGAAGAATGAATAAATAAAATTGAGCTATCGCTTATGTTTCTAATGGATAGAACTAAAATGGCACCGTAGTAGTCAAGTTAAAATTTGACTGAGAGACCTTTCCACCTAATTTTAGTGATGGTGTGCTGAATGACGGGACTCAACGCCGCACTTTTTCTTGTTACCAGAGCGAGTGGGAATTGAATTCACAACCCTGGTGGTCATACAGTCACAAGCTACGCTTTTGTGCCACCATGGCGAATGAATATATGAATTCTACCCGAAATTTCGTAAAGTAAAACTGTGGCGCGAATTTTTTACGCTGTTTTTATATAGAATGAATTGTTAAATCTCATTTTATCTTATTTATTTATCATTTAATCTCATGGAAAAAAGGAAACAACCACAAGATTATGTTTATTAATATGTATTCAAAATATACAATTTATAAAAATCTCATATACAAACATGATATACAAATACATACGAGACAGGCATTTCATGATTTTAAGTAGGTAACCAGGCGGTCAACACGCCGCGTCGACCCGGTGTCGTACGTCGGTATTCCCGTTCTCTTCACTTTGAAGTCACGCGACTGTAATTAAACAACAGATTGCTAGTAAATGACAATCTTCGACAATTAACTACCACTCAAACTTGACCACGTTATTTACTATGTATATAAATATCAAAATAATCATTGGGGGTTTTACGTTATGTGCAGCAGAGTAGGCAGAAGGAACCTAGTGTTACAACGCTCAGTTCCCCTTTTCCCAACACACCGCCCAATTTTTGAGACATTGCTGTTGAGTAGGGGAACTCGACAGCGCGCTCTGCGTTACCAGAGCAAGGAAATATTAAATAATTCATGTCTCGAGTGTGAATCGAACCCACGACCGTTTCGCTTCCAGTCAGGTCCTTGTGTCATTGTGGCACTTCGGCCATTCGGAATTCACAATAATATAAAATTAAGCAAAATAAATTAAAAAATTATATAAAATTTAGTAAATTCACCTTCAATATGAAAACCACAGCAAGGTTAGAATTTGATAAATATTTATAATGAAAACAAACCACTATGTATATTTTTTCACTGTATATACACAATTTAAAAACAGTCTAAATCTGTTTAAATTTTATCCTAGCCTTTCGTAACGAATAATGTTAGTTATCTGGATATCATCTACTAGCTCGGCACGGTGTTTACCTCTGGCTATTCTTTCCACTTAATCAGCTCCGAGTACGCGCCAGGTATCCGTAGTTTATCTCTGTAAATTAGACGTGATTGTGTAAACAAGTAAATTTAAGTGGCAATGTGGTCGACGTCGGTAGGAGGTGAAAAGAAATTCTAAAAATACCTCTATTTTTATTCTCGATAGAATCTTTAAAATGTTATCTAAAAAATCGAAATGTTTGAAATAACGAATATGGCTACCTGCGACAGTGTTACCAGGTCGATACCACATCGGTAACTTTAAAAAGCGCATTTACTTCCACCTTAAAGACCTGCAAGGCACCAATAGCTCTTCTGCTGTCACACGAGGTCATGGGATTTTATATACACATTACATATTCTTCACAATGAAAATATGAAAGCGCAACGTTGAGTCCCACCACTCATGTCTCAAAAATGGGACGCATAGTGGGAAACGAAGTGTCTTAACACTAAGTTCCATTTACCTCCCCTGGTATATGTGGAAGCTTAAAGAAATCATTTCGACACCAATATCCCGAACCTACAACCATAGCGTATACAGCTAAACAGCTCCCAGCGCGGCGTCCGGTAATTGAAAAATTCCTTAGCTCATTCGAAGTATGCAATTCTGAGCTTCCTGAATCGATCCTAGGAACATAGACTGAATCACTAATAAAGTGGTTTTACGTAGCCATTACACGAACAGCCCACTTGGCGAGGATATTTAATGGTGGTAGGATTAATCATGGAATCATGTTGTCTCTCGAGTGCCTCCAGTCTCAGATAGTTAGCTGGGTCGCTGGTCTGTTTCAGATTTTATAACGCTTACGCACCGCAGTCTAACCTCGGCCTATTCTCTTTGTGTGAGATGGAATTTCGAGTGCTATGAATGTAAGTAATCTTTAAGAGCACAAATATTTTCTTGGAACGAAAATAGCTCTGTGACCTAGCTGTGAAGGATATTCATGTTTTTGTTACAGAAACTTGTTGATAAGAAAAATTATTTAAGTTATTTCTGCTAAGTAGAGGTTTCATTGTATTTTTATAGCTCACTTTTAATGATTGTATTTTTAGGGTTCCGTTTTACCTCAAAAGGTAAAACAGAACTATTATAGGATCGCGTTGTTGCCGACTTGTCTATATATCAAGATTATTCTCGAGATCGAGTGGAGGTATCAAGCTAAAAAGATACGAGCATGTATACTTTGATTTTGCTGAATTTTGAATGATTTTTTGTCGCTTAATTAAAACTTAATTTAAAATCAAAATGACGGCATATGACTTTAATTTGCCTACTTTTTTAAGTGGTACAATCCTTAAATTTGTACGATGTCTATTTCGCACTTTACCGATTTTTTAAATCATTACAAACTGATAAGTGGTTTTATTAAGAATTAAGAATTAGTTTGAAAATTATTACAAATTGATACGTGGTTCTATTAAGAATGTAACGTGAAATACGATAGCGTTAAGTAGAAAGTGATTCGTGACTTAAGTACTTTTACTTTTTTATATATATTAATGCTCTACGAACTTTTGTCGACGGTCTTTTTTTGTTGGTGTTTTGGTGATTTGTCGATGTTTTAATAATCTCTATGGAGTATTTTAGTTGGGCTGGGTGAGACCTTACAAAAGTCTTGCCAGAAGTCGCTTTAGTTGTTGACCTTCTTATTGTTATCTTAGGTTCGTTATCTCAAGTTTCGTCTATATGAGAAAAAGCCATTGTCAGGTTGGATTCAGATTCGAAGATTCACTGGCTCTACGGATGAATCTGCCTACTGCATCTTTTTCCGCGTCGGTGTAGTAGACCACAGCGTGAAATAGATTGTCATGAAGGAACATCTCACGTAATTTGTCTGTAGTCAACAAACTTCTATTTCGGGACTATTTTTGGGATGTATTTTGGCATTCCTTGATGATACAGGTGCGTGAATGTGCTTCCATTTTGTGCATTTTTTCAACTTGAATGAATGGAATTTCATGTGGAAATATTAAAATTTTCAATTTACTCTTGAGAAATATTTCAAGAATTTGATTATTTCGGTATATTTAGTATTATACAACTCTGCAGTAGACCGTCCACCTACTACTGAAGATTCATTTAAAATTATTAAAATGTTATCAAAAATCTATATTTAAAGAAGCGTTTCCAAGCGTTCCGTTTATTCTAATTACAATTTTGAAGTTAAAATTTTATCTAAACAAAAACAAGAATATATAGATGTACGTATATTAATTAGATCTGGAGGCGGTTAAAATTGAATAGTATAATATAAGTTAGGCCAATCTGTCTGGTTGACTGGTTTTGTTTAATCCGTTGGGACACCGGCCACAGTCTCAAGTAAAGTGACATTATTTAAAAATTAAATTAAATTATAGATAAATGATTACATAATTTACAAAAAGTTTTATTAAAAATTAAATCGTCGCGCCGCATTATTAGGAATGGGTGTTATTGTAAAAACGACTATGACGGCGACGGCGTTGTGGGTTCTATTTCCACTTAGGGGTATTATATTTTTTTTTATTTAGGATCTTTTTTTCTTATTTCCTCGCTCTGGTCGATAAAGCATAGATATGAGTTCCGTCATTAAATATACAATTTTTTGAAAACCATACCATCATCGACAGTGAGTTTTAATCTTAAATTCCCTCTGTTTACCCTGCAAAAAATACAATAGAAGTGTATAATTAAAATAGAAATGTATATTAAATGTATAATTCATTAGACAATGTTAGATCAGTTCTGCCTTTAATCCACATCAAATTATGACAATAACATAAAACGTTTTGATGCAAAAATTTAGCAAAGTTGATCTTTTATAACAATTGATGAAACATTAAACAATTATGTAGTTATTAGCTAGTAGCCAGAGAATAGGCAGAAGGAACCTAATGTTAAGACACTCAGTTCCCCATACACCACGTCGATTTTTTAAAAACAGATTTTTTAAACATTGAAAAATGAATACCTAGCTGTAACCGTTCTTACAAAATATCGAAATCTTACGATAAAAAATATTTTAAATTGCTACATCCTTTTACATAATCGACTAACGAACACTTAATTTCAATTAAAAATTCCTCAACTGAACTGACAAACGAGGAATAGTCGGAATTTCGTCGCGTTTAATTAATTTTCATAATTATCTACCAACAGCTATCGGTTTGATAAGATTGGGGTCTTATTAAAATTCTCAGCTACCTTAAACTTAATTGTAATTAAAAATAATTATTTAAATATTACAAGTAGTCATTTAAATTATACCTATAATTATTATAAAACCTTCACATAATTCTTGTAAATTAAACAGAAAAAAACATTATACTATATTATTTTGTATAAATATGTGTAAAGAGTATTTTCTATTCCGTTCTCATTGAGACATTTCCGTTCCCCACTTTCCGCCGAATTCTGGAGGCATTGCGTGTTGAGGGGCGGAACTCAACGCCGCGTCTTAGACTTATTCAATTTATAAACAAATAAATAAATGTTATTAATTCACGTACCCTTTTAAGGAATACTTAGAAACCATGCCAATATGTCGTATAAGTCTAGTTCTTAGTAATCTAGACTAATACTATAAAGCTGAAATTCAAGACATTTTATATTTTTATGTATAACACACATAAAAATATAAAATGTCTTGAATTTATTATTTTATAGATTTTTTTAAAGTTGTATAGACTATTTACCAAAAAATGCTGTAGTCTAGTTCATCATTTCGATGGAACCCACTGTACCTCCTACTCTTAGAACATCATGTGCCGTATCCATTATTTTCATTTGATGACAGAGACGAAGCCGCAGACACAAGCTAGTGTCGATATAAAATTTAAAAAAAAATCCAGAGGTTTGCACAAACAATATTCTAATTGATTATAACAATTATTAGGCTTCGCATTCGTTAATCTTATTTAAGATTGTTGACTAGATCGAGCTTTGAAATAATATTATTTAGCTTCTCAAGCTTCCTTCCCCACCTCAATTTTTAAAATTTTTCAAACATTGCGTGTATGAAAACTCATATAGCCGCTCTTTTGCCTTGATAGTGCCTTCCAATCAAACCTACAACCATCGCGTTTACAATTTTACGCTGTACTGCTGCGCCGCTATGGCCTTTA
>DWQW01006317.1:0-16477 GCA_018249695.1 Heliconius erato demophoon | reverse complement strand
TTCGTTGACCGATTTCAAGTTTTTGGCGTTTCGCAGAGATGGGCACGTAACTGTCACGCTTCACGCCGCTAGTGACGTGACGATATCGATGTCAACGGAGCGTTTTATTGTCGATGATTGATTTCTGCGGTTTTTTAACACCACTACTAAATAGTGTATTTGATTTATAGTTTTGAAACGTGGTTTTCGAGTTTTCTTTTCAGTTTATTAGTTTAGGGAGTTTTTGTTGATTTTTAGTTTTGTTTTCATATAAAAATTTTATTGTTTGTAATACATTTTTTTAATATTTTATGTTGTTTTCGATATTAAGATGAAAATTGGCAATAGTGATATACGAAATTATTTTGTTGTGAGGCTTAATCTATTTGGCAACAGAACACTCAATAATTTGATGATTATGTAATTCCCAGTTTATATGTCTACGTATTATGTATTACTTAGGTACATTCGTTTATAAGACATTACAAACACAAAATTTTTATAAATATGAAATTCTATATTATATAAAATATGCGTTTTTTATATCATAAGGTTTTTGTTTGTTTGTTTAATTTGAGGCCAGACGTGGCAAAGCGGCACGAAGTGTGACTGTAAAACCGACTGGTTGTGGGTTCGATCCCCACTCGAGGAGATGAAATATTTACTTAAATTTATATTTCCATTTCTTCGCTCTGGTGTCGAGGTTAAGCGTGGCGTTGAGTTCTGCCACTCAACACGCAATGACTCCAGAATTCGGCAGAAAGTGGGGAACGGAGTGTATTAATATTAGGTTCCTTCTGCCTACCCTGCTGTGTGCGGGATACAGCGTGAAGCTGGTTTTTTAATTTTTTTATTTTTATCATTATGTATTTTTTATATAAATTTAATAAAACCAATAAATTCTTTCTTCAGTTCGAGCAAAAATAATTAAAAAAACAAAAAAAAAAACAATTCAATCAACAATCATTAAATGCATAAACTCATATGTATCTATTAGTACCAGTAGCAACGATAAGTAAGTAATAATTATAGTATTAATATATAATAGTCACTCATAAACATCATTTATATTTAATTACAATTAAATACCGATTTTGATAGGTAAATCACCGCCGTCATCCATCACTACAACAGCGCCACGCTTGATCGATCTATCGTATTCCGCGTAGTGACGTCTACAAAGCTTCCTACTTTTAGGTTTTTACCTTTGTTTTTAGGTTTTTACCTATATTAAACGCAATTTGCGTTTGTTGTGTAATATTGCGATTTTATCATCTTTTTGTTAGGTTGGGTAAGAAGTGGAAAAGGCATCAATCTAATCATCATAGATTTCGTTGGTTTCGTCAATGTCGAATTTTAGTTTTTAAATCATTTTCGATGCTGTTTAAGATTATGATTTAGGTCGGTCGTGGCGTTGGAGCACAAAGGTGTGACTTTGGGTTGAGGATTCAATTCCCACTCGAGGGAATGAAATATTTAATATTTAAATTTCTTCGCTCTAGTGTAGAGGAAAAACGCGGGATCGGGTTCCACCACTCAACTCACAATACCTCCAGAATTGGTAGGAAAGCTGTAGAAAGCGGAATGTCTCAACGCTAGCCTCCCTATGTCTACCCTGCTACACGCGGGATACAGCGTGAAACTGAAAAAAAATATAAACCCATTTACACAATAGTCATTAAAAAAAACTTATTAAAAACAGTATTTTATGTACATTTAAAATTGACTTTAAATCTATTTCATGTGTTTTGTTCTACAAAGTAACTTTAATATTCACTTTATCTTATCGCAAAAGTATATACTAGTAGACGCCACGCTCAATTGGACCCAGATAAAGGCCAACATTGGAAACCGTGACCAATGTTTGTGTTAAGCGTTATCAAGGCGCCCATGATAAGAGTTCCATTTTCAAATACTGTTCTGCTATTGGTCGAATCCCCACAATAGACTTGTTTATGGAAGTTTAAAACCCAATCTTATTAACTTATAATGTAGGTCAAATATGCTTTTGTGTATTGAAAATGAGTTTTCAGTGTGTGTGTGTGTGTGTGTGTGTTTGTGTTTTTGTTATTAAATATCGTTGTTGCTTAGGTTAATATTATTGAAATATTTTTATGCTCTTGTGAAATAAAATAGTGTTTCTAGTTCTATTTTAAGTCAATTATTTTAAATTTAAAATAATATCTATTATTTTAAATTTAAAATAATTGACTTAAAATAGAACCAGAAATAATTTTAAATTTAAAATAATATCTATATATTTATTTTAAATATATATAACCAAAAAAAAAAACAAACATATCTGCTTTAGGCAAAGGCAAAAGTTATTTTATTATCTGTCATTACTATTACTATTTTTAGCCGTTTTCTTAAAAAGAGGAACATCTCAATTCGTCTGTTTTTTTTGTTTGTTACTTCAGAAATTATTAGGGTGAACCGATTTTAATTATTGTTGTTTATTTGACATCTGGTGCTTTCTGTGCGGTCCATTTTAATTTGGTCCAGTTTTAACAATGCCATCAAAAAGAAAATCATATTAGTCTTATATTTGCAAAAATATAATGAAACAAAAAAAATCTTTGAAATGGTACAATCCTTGCCAAATAAAAATCATCTTCGCACTGTATGCCGCATAAAGCAGAGTAGGCAGAGGGAACCTAGAGTCAAGACACTCTCCTACCCTTGCAATGGTGTCTCCAAATAAATAGACACGATTTCAGCAAAACAAACAGCGCAAACTATGAAGAAAGTAACAGTTTTAATAGAAAGCGGATCGCGGACGAGAATAACGCACGAACTAATTAAACAAAATAAGACACTACGGTAGTATGGCGGGGAGGGTGTCAGGAGTTTTTTAACTTCTTTTTAATTATGACATATGACACAATGTCATGGATTTTTATTTGAGTTTTGAATGATCATTTGTTAATCTTTTTTAAGTTATTTTTTTTTTGGAATTTGAAAGTTATGACTTTTTTCCAGCTTCACTCGCATATGGCAGGATAGGCAGAGGGAACTTAGTGTTAAGGCACTCTGTTCATCAGTTTCCGCTGAATTTTCGAGGCGTTACGTGTTTCTTCTCAACGTCTCGCTTTGCTTATTTACCATAACGAAGAAATGAAAATATATTTTTAATTAAATATTTCATTTCTTAGAGTGGGTGAGTGGATTGAACCCATAACCACCATGTTAACAGTCCTTCGTGCCACTGCGCCACGACGACCCCAAAATACACTTAGAAGTTATACTTAAACTTCTCAAATGACATATACCTACATGCCTCGTAAATTAACCACGTAGTCCACACTACAATAGAATAATGTAGTTATAAACATCAGATCGGTATTGCCTCTTTAAATTATTAGTTATGCCATTTAAATTTTGTTCGTCATAAAATATTTAAAGATTTCGATCACGATTTCGGAATAATAAAAATAGGAAAAAGATTTTGCGCTTTTATTGGGCGTGAAAAATGTTTCTAGTGTTTTTTTTTTCACTTAACACCATTTGACGTTAAATATCGTAGGACTGATTGAGCACGCGCTTCTTATTTTTGTGTTTGTTATATGTAAATAGTTTACTTAGTTAGCCTCACGCTGTGTTCCTAGCGGGGTATTCGGAGCGCCAAACGCTACGGTCTCTACATACCTCTTTCGCCTCGTCCACTGTCATCAACCTCTTCATACATGTCCTCTGGAGGGTCCTCACGCTTTTCACGTGACCTTACTCCAGTATATTTGATACTGTGTTTTCGAAGGTGAAACATAGTCTCCCTCTACCTCTCTTACCGCTCATTCTCCTCTAAGCCTACTTCGAACGTCTCTGACACTCTCTAAACTCCTCAAATGGATAATGGAGCTGATACTGGCACATACACCGCTAAAAAATATCTTGTAGTCCCCAGCTTGAAGCGAATCCAAAGCTGTTTTTTTTTTGTATTTATTCGATTTAGCAGTATGTTAGCCCTACTGGCCGTTACAGCGGCACCTGGCTTTAGAAGGCCAGCTAGGACAGCTCTGACCTGACAATTTGTTAATAATTATTTTTTATTTTTTATTTGGATTTGTATAAAGTTCTCCTATATTCTGTAATAGATAAGTTGCACATTATGTGGCAAAACTCTACATTAAATAATTATATTAATATAATGACAGAATTAAATGGAAAACGACATTTTATAGAACTCCATTTCCATAAAATTTTTGCCTTACTCTTCTTAGCACTGCACTAGCATATAGAGAAAATAGACTAAATTTCTCTTTTTTTCTAAACTTACTAAATCTTTTGCATACATTCTTCAGCTATAGGCGATATACTTTAATAAGTACTGTATCACATTCATTTGGAAGGAACATCCATCAAGAGAAGATATGGAAACGGTATGGAACGGTAATTTAATTTTATTGTTTGCTTCGCCAATTGACTGTAGATGGCGCATGCGGCGCGTGCGGTGTGGTCGGCCTTCAGCGACGCCATCTCTCTTCGTTTTCCCTTTTTTATTAATATTTCCTATTTGTGGCTGTTGTTTTTGTTTTAGTTTGTAATTATTTTCTTTGATTGGAGTTATTTTTGAAATATTATTTGTTTATTCTTCAGGGGGAGTTTGAATGATGGAAGTTTGTTATTTTACATCAAATTTTATATTGAATACTTATGGCTCTGTCTCCAGAACTTCTCTAGAATTCGGCTGAAAGTGTGCAAGGGAGTGTATTAACACTAGAGTCCATCTGCCTTTAAGTTACTCTGCTACATGCGGGATCTGTATTTCATATTACATCATGTCACAGATTGAAGATGAAAAAAAATAAAAAATAAAAAAAAACATTTAAACTTTTACTCAAAATTAAAGTGACGGATTTAAGTGCTATAAGAAAATATAAAAAAAATCTTTGCTTTCGCTAAAAAGTTTCTATTCATCAAATAATAGCTAACTATTCATCAAATATACACCGAATTCGCTCAAGAAATATAAACTTATATCTAAGCTTCTACTTCTACGTACATATAAACTAAATATTTCAACTCCCCAATAGAATATTTTTAAACATTTTTAAAGTGTTATTCCACACTTAGGAAAGAAAAATACTTATTTAGAAAACCGACCAGGTCGGTTTCCAGGAGGCGCGGGTTCGAGTCCCGCTGCGTTCAAATTTTTATACGTTTTCTAAATAAGTATTCCCCTATAGAATATTAAATTTTGCCAACCACCATATGTTGTATGGCATTTTTATGAAGAGAAATGGAAACAAAATGTATGAATCCAACAACTGTTCGCTTAAGTATTATAATAAACTATACTATAGTAGTAACGTTAGGTATTGTGCGGGGCGCAGTGGGGTGCCGACCCCCGTCGAGCTCTTAACTCCTAAGACCAAATTACTAGCTCACCTCAGTCACCTCTCCCGCCAGATTACACGTTTTGGAACTGGCTTAAGTTAGATTGTATAGGTTTTGGTGACAAATGCAGGGTAATGGGAACTAGGATTAGTTTATTTATATATTGTGGACGTCAAGGTTCAGGCTCCCGTGGCGCGGGCAGGTTCGATTCCCACTTGGGGGAACGAATTATTAGAAATTAAATTAAATTAAATTAGCTTTACGCTTCATACGGTCTGGAGGCATTGCGTGAACTCAACGCCGCGTTTTGCCTCGACACCAGAGCGAAGAAAATATAAATGTAAGCAAATATTTTGTCCTTGAGTGGGGATCGAACCCACAACCAATCGATTTTACAGTCACACTCTGTGCCACTGCGCCACGACTGGCCGTTTAATGAATTATTATTTATTAATATTTTCATTTCTTCGCTCTGGTAACAAGGCAAAGCGCTATAAGCTCCACCACTCAACGCTCAATTCCCCAAAAAATCGGAGGAAAGTGGAAAACGGAGTGTATTAACACTAAGTTCTTTTTGTGTGGGATAAAGCGTGAAGCTGTTTCAAGTTACGACTGGCCTCTAAATCGAATTAATATATGGAACATAAAAATCGGCAAAATACGTAGTTTACTGAGGTAATATGAACTCATTAGCGCTGGGGGGCGCCCGTGGCCAGGTAGACCCTCTATTATTTATACAGGGGGCGGCGGAGAACAATGTACGCATCGATATCTTATTAATCATGTCTTTATACCCAACCTACCGCCATTATCGACTATTCACTGTGTTTTTTTTAGCTACACCCTGTATGTTAGACTGGGTAGGATGGGCTGAGGGAAGGTAGGAACCTAGTGTTAAGACTCCGTTCCCTTTTGGGGAACTGCCATTTCCGTTTATTACTTCAATTGTGGATTTCAACATCGCGTTTTACCTGGTAAACAGAGCGAAGAAATGAAAATATTAAATTTCTTCGACTCGGAATCAAACTCACTACCTATCTCGTTACAAACTATATTTTTTCTCAAACTAAATTTTCTGAACTGCGTAAAAACTGGTATGTAATGTAAGGGCTGGGACGTCGTAAAATCGCTCACGTTTTTATCGACTACTAATTTTATTAATATATGTAATTATAATATAAGAGTGCGTGTAAAAGTCCTATATTACCAGCACTAGTCTATTTTATAGCGAATTACCTCACAAAACATGGACATTAGCATTTTTTTTCTGTTTAACACTAATTTGAAAATTATTTTATAGTAGTTTATATTTCCATTTTTTTCACTCTGGTGTCGAGGCAAAAAGCGCGGCGTTTAGTTTCGCCATTCAACACGCAATGCTCCCAGAATTCGACGGAAAATGGAGAACGGAGTGTCTTAACACTAGGCTCCCTCTGCCTAACCTGCTATGTGCAAGATACAGAGTGAAGCTCATTTTTTTTGTTTTATAGTATATTTGTCTCGTTTCGTTCGAGGCGTTGGCGTTGTAGTAACGGAATGGGCCCTCACAGCGGTGGACTTATGAAATATGGTGTTTAACACCACGCGGCTTGTTCGGGCGGCGTCCCGCGGCGCAGGACTCCGGGACGGCTTTGAGGCATCGTCACCCAAAGACCGGTGCAATGTCTACCTTGTAACTTTATATTTATCAAATATAGAAATTTTGTTTGAAGCTTCCGTTTTTGTTATATACGGTATATTTAATCTGTACTTATCTGAGAAACATAACTTATAGATATTTTAAACAGGAGGCGCGGGTTTGAGTCCCGCTACGTTCAAAAATTTTTACACGTTTTCTAAATAAGTATATAACTTATCGATATTATTAATAATTAATAATGTTTATATAAAGAATCATCTTAAAAATTTAATCTAATGCATCTAAAATTATTATTAAGGCATACTTACGGATTTGACGTTCTATTTACTATCACCGTTCGAGGCGAGTATTCAAATTTAAACAAAAGAAGCAAAAAATCTAGAGCCATTCCTTTTCGAAATATTTCAATATATACAAAAATACGAAAAATAACTATTATACTACAAGTAGAATGTTAAAAATTTCTCGTTTATTCAATATTACACTAACAGACTGACAGACAGTAGGCGAAAAATCACATTAGAATTAGATACAGGTAGTGGCCATACATTTAATAGGCTTAAATAAAATTTTATTACATTATAAGTTGCGTGTGCTCTAGCTTTACCATTTGATTTTATTGATAAATACAGAACGGTAATATATTACGAAACGGTAGCCTTCACTAAAAAAATCTGTACGACTCTTATTCATATCTATGTATAAATAAAAAAAAAATCAGCTTCACGCTGTATCCCCCACACTGCAGGGTAGGCAGAAGGAACATAGTGTTAAGACACTCCGTTCCCCACTTTCTGTCGTATTCTGGAGGTATTGCGTTTTGAGTGGCAGAATTCAACGCCGCGCTTGTCCTCGACACCAGAGCGAAGAAATGGAAATATAAATTTAAGTAAATATTTCATCTCCTCGAGTGGGGATCGAACCCACAACCAGTCGGTTTACAGTCACACTTTGTGCCCCTGCGCCACAATTGGCTTTTATTATGACAATTATTTTCTCTTCTCAATTGCCTGCAGTGTGCGGGATACAGCGTGAAGCTGAAAAAAAAACTGTGTTGTACAAGCGGGCGAAGCCACACGGGGCCACTAGTCTATTCTATAATTATAGTGAACTCAAAATCGGCAGGTTCCGTTACGTTCCGTTCGAACTTATTACAATAATTACTTAATCGCCATTTGTGAGCAACAAGAGCATGTAAACAGTAAATTGTGGGCGATTATATATTTTTTTTATGATAATATTTTTATAGGCTTTAATCCGGCGTATTTATGTTGAGCGTATACTAAGGTGTTATTATTTTATCAAATTTTTGAAATATTGAACTATGAACAAACACACATTTTGTATAGTATTTTTAAAGTAATATATTTGTATAATTTGATTCAAATTTACTATTTCTGTGGAACCTACTTAAAAAATTGTAATGTAAAGTAACTAACTGAACAGCTTCACGCTGTATCCCGCAAACAGCAGTGTAGGCAGAGGGAACCTAGTGTTAAGACGCTCCATTCAACACTTTCTGTCGAATTTTGGAGGCATTGCGTGTTGAATGGCAGAACTCAACACCTCGTTTAGCGTCGACACCAGAGCAAAGAAATGGAAATATAAATTTAAGTAAATATTTCATCTCCTCGAGTGGGGATCAAACCCACAACCAGTCGGTTTTACAGTCACACCTCGTGCCGCTGCGCCACGACTGGCCTCTTGATATAAATATATATATCAAGAGGTATACAGGGTGGAAGTGTCAGCACTACATTAAATGAAACCACAGTTTTAACTACTCTATAAAAGCCTAATATAATTCAGAAAAAATAAATTCACAAAAATGAAAAAGTTTTTTTTTTCAAACAAAATAAATAGTAAAATTGTCATTTTAAAACAAAACGCCATTTGTAAGGACGACGCACGCACACATAAACCTATCAAAGGAACACCGCCGCACACGCCTCATTTCCAAATCGAGTCGTATGTATTGGCGATAAAGTTTAAAGTTGTTTAACCTTTAGAAGTATTTTTGTAGTAGTATCTATACGTAATCCCGTCACACGAAATACAGGTATGGATAAAAATCGTGAAATGAAAAAAAAATCCTACGTCCAAACTGTTGAGGCATCTTGATTAATTTCTTTAGGTATAGGTTTAAAATATTTTACCCTATATGCTGTTTTAGTAAATGGAGCGCTGCCTCTTCCACCCTGTATAATAGTTACCTGTACCTAGTACTCCGGCAGTAACAAACTCCGGTCGCGGCCGCCATAAGCGGTAAATCATGAACCAACCGTAAACAGTAGCTGTTAATAAAATTAAGTTTATGCAAGAATTGTGCATGTTTATAGCTTTAAACCCAAAGGCAGTAAATACCTTTACATATTAAACTAAATATATTAAAATTATATTGCCTATATAAAATAATATTACGATATAACTTTATATCTATGTACATAATAAAATTAGTTTACTTTCATTTAACATTAAAATTATAAAAGTGAGAATACATACTAGTATATTGTTATTATTAACTTTTACTTTTGGTTTTAAATATTACAGTTTTATCAGATTTTTTCCTTATATTATAATTAATAAATTAGTCTGTGTTTACTGTGAACGCGACAGGTTGAAGGTTCGACTCCCAGTCCAAAAAAAAATGAAATAATTAATATTTTCGTTTCTCCAGTCTGGTAACGAGGCAAAAGCGTTGAGTTCCGCAACTCAACATACAGTGCATCTAGAATTCGATAGAAAGTGGGAAATGGAGCGTCTTAACACTATATTCCCAGGTTCCCTCTGCCTATTCTGCTATGTGCGGGATAAAGCGTGAAGCTGGAAACAAAAAATTGTAAAAAATGTATTCATTTAATAAATATTCACCGTAAAATAGGTTAAAAGCCCAATAGATTGTGAATGTTCTGCAAAGCGTGCGTAGGCGCATGCGCAGGCGCAGGCGGCGCGATCAAACACTCAGCAGGACTCAATGACTCTTTGTTTCCTACGTAATTTTTTTATTATAACTATATATATATATACCTTGACCTGAGATTGAATGATTTTTTGAAACGAAATAGGTTAACTATTGTGTTTTATAGATCAAGGAGATTTTTTGTAGTTGTACTTTTATTTAAGTTATTTTTACTGCAAGGTTTAGATGTGGCAGTTAGACAGAACTAGTCAGATGTTATATTTTTTTTTTAGTAGGTATTACCGTTATATATAACATTATATATAAAAGCCAGTCGTGGCGCAGCAACATGAAGTGTGACTGTAAAATCGACTGGTTGTTGGTTCGATTCCCACTCGAGGAGATGAATTATTTACTTAAATTTATATTTTCATTACTTTGCCTTTGATTCGACACCAGAGTGTCGAGGCAAAACGCGGTATTGAGTTCTGCCACGCAACACGCAATGCCTCTAGAATTCGGCAGAAAGTGGGGAACGGAGTGTCTAAAAACTAGGTCCCCTCTGCCTACCCTGCTGTGTGCGGGATACAGCATGAAGCTGATTTATTTTTGTTTTATTACCATTATTACCAATACATTATAAAAGAAAAAAAAAACAGAAATTGTAAGGTAAGATCTGTTTTTTTAAGCAATTCCAATCGTCGTACTTGGAAAATAAAAAGAAAAACAAAATTGTGTTTTAACTCGTGTGAAATAATCTATTTATTTTAGTATTCGCTTTACTATTTCACACCATTTAGAAGTTGTTGATTAAATGAAATGAGGATGCTCCGCAGTCCTTGGAACTTTTTGTATTTGAAATCATTTTAATTTAAAAACAATAGTCATCGATGTTATTTCTTTTGAAAAACGATTTCTTGAATTCTTTCCTGGATTAAGCAGGTACATAAAAGGTGTTATTATTGGAATATATTAGTATTTTTAAACGTCATGCTGTATCTAGGACAGCAGGGTAGGCAGAGGGAACCTAGTGCTAAGACACACCGTTTCCCACTTTCTGCCGAACTCTCGAGCTATCGTGTGTATGAGCGGCAGAACTCAACGCCGCGCTTTACCTCAACACCAGAGCGAAGAAATGAAAATAAATATAAGTAAATATTACATCTCCTCGAGTGGGGATCGAATCCACAACCAGTCGGTTTTACAGTCACACTTTGTACCCCTATTCCACGACTGGCCTCTATATATTAACACATAACAATTGATTCCCCCAAAACGAAATCAAACTCCAAACCGTCCCTTCTACCACTGCGCCACCACGACCTCAAGTAAAACATGTCAATCTAAATTCCACTGGAAACAATACCAATGCTATAGTCGGATAATCTTTAACTGTGTCGTTTGCGGCCGTGTCTAATGTAATGGCGGGTACACACGTGAGGCGCAGCTTTATAGATTAGTTTCGCCGTTCGCGACAGCACGAGCAACGCACCATGACTTCTGAATGACCGTCTGGATATGATACTGGCGTTTTGATATATATTCATATTTTAGGTTCGATTTCCGCTTGACGTAACGAAATATTTATTATTTTCATATTCTTTGTACTGGTGGCGAGGCAAAGCGCGGTATTGAGTTCCGCCAGTCAACACGCAATGGTTTTTTAATTCGGTGGATAATGGGAAACGGAACGTCTTACCATTAGGTTCCCTCTGCCTATCTTGATGTGTTTGTGGATACAGCGTGACCCTAAAAAAACATTTATATGTTATCGAGATTTAGTTTTTAATTATGTGGAAATGTAGGAAAAATTGCAGGAGTAGGCAAAGGAAATCGGAGTACCTAGAGTTGAGATACTCCGTACTTATTAAGACACTTCCGTTCCTCATTTTTCGCTGAATTCTTTAGACATTTCGTGTTGAGTGGTGGAGTTTAATGGCGCGCTTTGTTTTGTTACCAGAGCAAAGCAATGGAAACAATTAATATTTCGTTTCCTTGAGTAAGAATCGAACTCATAACATGTCGCGCTTACATTTGCAATATAAAAAAGTGATATTGTAACAGAAATAAGAAAGAAGAGTATTAAAAATAAAAATATTTAATTAGACATAATCGCAATTAAACTTAACGAATAATTTATTAAAACACAGTTCACATGTGATTATGTGACATAATTTATGTATATTAATTTTTAATTACAATTAATAGCGAAAATATTATAATTTCTTTACAAATAGAGACTAAATAAAATATAATCATATATAAATACCTAAGTTAATTTAATATTTCTATAAATTAGACCGTACAAGGTCGTAAATTAAGACCTATCTAGAATGAGCTGAAATATGTCCACGACTCGCGTGTGTAGCCGACATTATATCAAATAACATTAGAATTATTAGCACTAGAAATCGCATGTATTGCCTAGAAATTAAACCTAAAATGGCGGAAAACCTTCATATAACCTTAAGCTTAGCTTATTTTTTTTTGTTGCTTTTATTTTCCTTGTGTTTCTTTTATCTTCGGGCCAGTCGTGGCGTAGCGGCACGAGGTGTGACTGTAAAACCGACTGGTTGTGGGTTCGATCCCCACTCGAGGAGATGAAATATTTACTTAAATTTATATTTCCATTTCTTCGCTCTGGTGTTGAGGTTAAGCGCGGCGTTGAGTTCTGCCACTCAACACGCAATGCCTCTAGAATTCGGCAGGAAATGGGGAACGGAGTGTCAGCACTAGGTTCCCTCTGCCTACCCTGCTATGTGCGTGATACAGCGTGAAGCTGATTTGATTTTTATTTGATTCTTTTATATTTAAGTATTTTACGAATTTCTGTAAAAATATATCTACGTTATTTTAACATGGCTTAATTTAAAAACATGTCCTTTTAATTTCTCTTAAAACATGCATGGTTATTTATGACGTTCATAAAACTTTGAAGCCAGTCGTGGCGCAGGGGTACAAGTGTGTGAATGTACGACACGACAGGTTGTGGGTTCGATCCTTACTTGGGGAAATTACAGCTTCACGCTCTATCCAGCACTTAGCAAGGTAGGCAGAAGGAATCTAGTTTTAAGACACTCCGTTCCCCACTTTCTGCCGAATTCTAAGGGCATTGCGTGTTAAGTGGCAGAACTCAACGCTGCGCTTTGTTGAGGAAATTAAATATTAAATATTTTTATTTTTTCGTTGTGGTGTCGAGCCAGATCGCGGCGTTAAGTTCCACTACTCAACACGCTATGCCTTCAGAATTAATTAGAAACGTTATAAAGCTTTTACTCACGGAATAATGTAACGGAAACAATAAATAACGAGTTAGAACTAACAACATTTTTCTTTCCGCAGGTGTGGTTTCAAAATAAAAGATCTAAAGAGCGGCGTCTTAAGCAGCTGACTTCAATGGGGCGGGGCCCCTTCTTCGGGTCTTCTCGCAAAATGCGGGGCTTCCCCATGAATCTTTCACCTGGAGGTCTAGAAGAAGGGCCGCCGGGGTTCCCCTACTTCGCGACAGCCGATGGCAAGTTCGAATTTGGTTATGGCCCGCCATTCCACCATGACGCGCCATTCTTCCATCCACCACCTGCGATGCCATTTAATCAGCCAGGTTAGTAGAGTTCACTCTTGTAATAAAATCAATTATTTTTAGTTAAATATTTAGATTTTAGAACTTTTTTTAATATATAATAACACGTCTTAGTATTAGACATATTTTTTTTCCTAAATAAATGAATATTAAATGAAAGTTTTTATGATTAAAAAAAACAATAATCTAATAAGATATAATTTTGAAATAAGTCGCTTCACATAATGCGCCAGTCATTTAACGGGAGCAGGTCGTTTCGCAGGCGGTATGGAGACGTTGCAGGGCGGGGAGTTTCCCGAGCAGTTCCCGCCACCAGACCACCTGGTGCTCCCCCGGCCTTCGTCCCCTGAGTTCACCTTCGGGGACGCCCCGCCCCCTCTACATCCTGAGGGGCTGGTCTGGTAGCTGAAGCCGGAGCCGCGAGACTACCACGACTGATGCGGCTCGTCGGGCTTTTAAGTGGACAGAGTGATTTAAAACGGAAAGACGTTATATGGCCGTGATGCTATTGTTTTTTAAATTAGTGTTTTTTTTTATTCTTAATCACAGAATAAGAAACGTGCAAAAAGAAATTTATTCAACATAATTAATGTCGTCGTTTGCAATTTACAAATTGTATTTTGTTTTTGTTATTTTACTTGAAAAAAAATGCTTTTTTGCTTTGTAAAATTGCTTCATACGATTCAATTTTAAGTTAAAAATATATAATTTTTAGTAGTCGACTAACTTAGGTAATATATTCCAGCGTAAAGAGCATTTTACATGCGATGTGATTATATCAATGTGAATATTGTACAGAAGAGGAATTTATATAATTAATAATAAAATTAAATAATAATAATTATTATTATTATAAGTTAAATAATATTAATTTATTTAGAGTTTAATGTAAGCGATATTTTTGGTTCCTATTTTAAGGGTAGTTACGCATTTTTAGTTTTGTGTATTTATTAATTTTTAAATATAGCTTAGTACAATTGAGTAACCTAAATGGATATAGACAGACAGACATATAAAGGAGGTTTCGTGTAAATATTGTATTTATATAACCATAGCTGGGCAAAAGTTTATTACGTTATAATGTATTCCAGTTATTAATGTACCATATAGATATGTACTGTATAATTGTTTTACATAATTAACTTGAAATTGAAATAAACATCCTATTAAGTATCATTTTTCTTTTTATTTTTATAACATTTTTCCCGACTGCTAAGGAAGGGCTATTTTTCGCGCGTATCTTGTATGTATGTAATATTCTTTATTACCTCGTATCTACAGAACCGCTAAATGGATTTACATATTTGAGGTATCATTAGATTCGTATTAGCAGCCCAAGTGTTCTTAGATAGGTGACGTTAATAAAAAATAATCATGGCGGCTGTAGTACGCCATTGGACTTAGTGAGAAAAAAAAATCGTTTCGAATGCTACAATATGGGTATCAAATTCAAGAGCTCAATTTCAGGATTTCAAAAAGATATATCATGATTATCATTACCATAATAAATTCTAACAAAAAAATGAAAAATAAAAAATATTTGTAAAAACAAAAACCGGGACCTCTTTCAATTATACGGGGTTCCTGGTAAAGATTTTATTGATTGAAGAATTACTTATAGGTCCCGACTGTTAATCCTAATAAACTATTGAGCTTGTTTATTTTCTTTTTAGTTTGATGCAGTCGGGGTTTTTGTTTTTACAAATATTTTTTTTCATATAAAGACCGTCTCTAGAAAGTGGTTTAACCTTATTTTTATATTGAATTCGAAAATAAATATTTTCATATTATTTTCTTTAGAAAATGAACGTAGCGTTTAAAAAAAGTATTTATCTTTTCTAAGTGTGGAATAACACTTTAAAATTGTTAAAAATACTTTCACAGTTTTTAATTTTTAATCTAGACTAATAATATATTATACATGTTGATCTTTTACTAAATAAATAATTACCTAATGGCATATCCCTATTTAGAATACTCGTGGCGCAGGAGCACAGGCGACTGTAAACGCGACAGGTTATGGGTTCGATTCCCACTTGAGAAAATTCAATATTTCATATTTTTGTTTCCTCGCTCTGGTATCGACGCAAAGCGAGGTGTTGAACTCCGCCACTCCACACATAATGCTTCCAGAATTCAGAAAGAGGGCAACAAAGTGTCTTCACTGGGAGTCACACTGGGTTCCTAGGTACTCTCTGCCTACCCTGCCAATTGCGGGATAAAGCGTAAAGCTAAAAAACAAAAAAAACGTAATCATATATATAAATACGATTAGAAATTAAAACAGCTTCACACTGTATCCCTCACACAGCAGGGGGGACAGAGGGAACCTAGTGTTTAGACACTCCGTTCCTCACTTTATATACGATTACGAATACGGTTTTTTGTTTTTTAGTCTACCCCTTTTTGTATACAAGAACCTTTTTTCGAATGGATATATTTTGAACGGGAATATCTGTTGAAACGCAGGAAACCAAACCTACAACCATAGTCCCTATATTATTAAATATAACACAACAAAATTATAGTACAACAGAGATGTATCCGGAAAGTTAAATATATTCTCTTGCCATATAATTTTATAATTTTGATTGAAATAATCGAACTATATAGGTGACATAGGGCACAAGGGTTTGACTGCAACGCGACGGTTGTGGGTTTGATTCCCCTCGAAAAATTCAATGGAAAGTGGGGAACTGAGAAACTTAACACTAGGTTCCCTTTGCTTACCCTACTATGTGCAAGATAGAGCGTGACGCTGTTTTTTTATATGCTACTTTTATCACAATGGTCTCAAATCGGCTTACTGAAATGTATATACCAAAATCCCGCATACAGCAGGATAGGCAGAGGGAACCTAGTGTTAACACACTCCGTTTCCCACTTTCTGCCGGATTCTGGAGGCATTGTGTGTTGAGTGGCAGAACTCAACGCCGCGCTTAGCCTCGACACCAGAGCCAAGAAATGGAAATATAAATTTAAGTAAATATTTCATCTCCTCGAGTGGGGATCGAACCCACAACCAGTCGGTTTTACAGTCACA
>DWQW01006316.1:0-16477 GCA_018249695.1 Heliconius erato demophoon | reverse complement strand
CATTCCAAAGCGTATAAGACTATATCAATGGCTGTGTATAATTAATTATATCGATCGACCTTCCATTCTGGTAATGCGGACGTGATGTTCTTCTAAATACGACCGAAACATTTAATGAACGAAAATACGAAAAAATGTTGGGGCTGAAGCTCTCCAATTCAACAGTCGAGATGGGTAATTGGAATTGAAATATAATTCTTTTGTTTTGGTATACGTATCTCAATTAAGGCCAGTCGTGGCGCAGGGGCACAGAGTGTGACTGTGAAACCGATTGGTTGTGGGTTCGATCCCCACTCGAGGAGATGAAATATTTACTTAAATTTTTAATTCCATTTCTTCGCTCTGGTGTGGACGAAAAGCGCGGCGTTGAGTTCTGCCACTCAATACGCAATGCCTCCAGAATTCAGCAGAAAGTGGAGAACGGAGTGTCTTAACACTAGGTTCCATCTGCCTACCCTGCTGTGTGCGGAATACAGCGTGAAGCTGATTTATATATTTATTTAAGATGTTGATGACTGTGGACGAGGCGAAAGAGGTATGTAGAGACCGTGGCGTTTGACGCTCCGTTCTCTCTTACTACCCCGCTAGGGTTAAGACGTGAAGCTAAGTTAAGTTATGTTAAGTTAAATATATATTGTATAGCAAATATCAATTTCCCCAGTGAGCAATAGCAGAGTTTAAATTTATACGTTTATATCATTACCTAGAATAGGTATAATATAAATTTTGTTTTTTTATTAGCTTCACGCTGTATTTCGCAGATAGCAATGTGGGCAGAGTGATCCTGCGAACTTAGTGTTCGGGCACTCCATTAAGACACATCCGTTCCTCACTTTTCACAGAATCCTGGAATCATTGCGAGTTGAGTGGCGGAACTCAACGCCGCCTCATAATATGAACAAAAAAAATAAAATAAAAGGCAGACATAGGACATTCACCCGAAGTCTTCATACTAATAACAAAAAAAAAAACAACAAAATCTCCGCAATGCAGTAACAAACTAATAATAACAAAAGTAATACAATAACCAAATAACATTAGTTTAGGAAATTAGGTAACTGTACTAGTCCGAAACATTAAATGAACATGAATTGAAAACCGCAGCTAACGCGGCCGCTCCGCAAAATGTGATGAGACCTGCAGGATTTGGATGGTGGAATAAACTAAATCATTTTGTTTTGTGGTTTTGGAAATGGTGTGTTATTTGTTTTTTTTTGGGTCACGCTGTATCCCATAGCAGGGTGGGCAGAGGGAATCTGGGCACCTATTGTTAAGACACTCTGTTCCTTTATAAGACACTTCAGTTCCCCATCTTTTGCTGAACTCTGGTGGTATTGTGTGTTGTGTGCCGGAAGTCCTTTGCTTTGTTGCCATAGCGATAAAATGGAAATATTAAATATTTCATTATTTAAAGTGGTAATCGAACCTATAACCTTTTGTACAATTACTGTATTAGGTAATCATTTTTATTATTTAGTTTTGAGGCCAGTCGGGGCGCAGGGGCACAAAGTGTGACTGTAAAACCGACAGGTTGTGGGTTTGATCCCCACTCGAGAAGGTTTTAATTTTACTTAAATTTATATTTCCATTTCTTCGCTTTGGTGTCGAGGCAAAGTACGGCGTTAAGTTTTGCCACTCAACACGCAGTCTCTCCAGAATTCAGCAGAAAGTGGGGAACGGAGTGTCTTAACACTGGGTTTCCTCTGCCGACCCTGTTGTGTACGGGATGCACCGTGAAGTTGATTTATTTTAGTATTTAGTAACGACTGCTCGAATTATTTTTTATTTCATCGCTTGTTACTGCAAAATAAGGGGCAGCGTCAAGTTCCGCCGCTCAACACGCAATGTCTCAAAAAATAAGTAAAATGTGAAATCGGAGTGTCTTGGGACATTAAAATACTTCGATTCCGGGGTCTTAATACTAGGTACCCTTCCAAGAAACTTAACCCTTAACGCCCTTCTGCCCAACTAAAACGAAAATAATTTAAACATTTCGAATCCCCGTTTGAAGATTGAACTGATTGCGTTTAAAATTAGACACTATCGGTGACACTGCACCACTAAGGCCTATTAATACAAGAAAAGCAAATAAGAAAAAATAAAAAACAAAATCAACCATTCCGACTATCTGACCTACAGATATACAATCAAACTTGTAATGTACGGTCTAGAATCACATCTAATTTGTCCTTTAGATTGATTGGTTCTGATATATTATATGTATAGGACGAACATACGGACGGATTGTAAGCTATTGCCTATAAATCAGCTCTGATATCGTGTGGGATAACGCTATTGTTATAGTGGTACCGGTATTGTGGTGATACCAAAACTGACGATTTGAGACCGTCGTGGTACACTACGTTCTAATTTTAACGCGTCGGTTGTAGGTTCGATTTCCACTTGGTGGGATTATTTGTTAATATTTTTATTTCTTCGCTCTGCCGCGCACTCTATATGCGATGCCTTGTAAATTAGGCAAAAACTGGGGAACGAAAGTGTATGAACCAATCAAAATATTAATTGTAACGCCTGAGTTAAATTTCACTCACAAATTCAATGTACTCTCAGTTAACTAATTGAAGAAAGACTTATTATATTAAATTATCATAAACGAGAACCAAACCTACAACCTCAGTCTTATAATATTTGTTCATTTTAAGTATAGCTCTAGTATAAGACCAAAATGAAGTATATATAATTTTTACCTACTTATCTAATAATTTTGCGAACCCAAAGCTACATTTATTTATAATAGTGTAGTACTAAATACAGAATACGCAAGTTTCTTTTCTTTATATAACGTTGTTTTCATTTGTTTCAAAACTTATTAATTTAATATTACGTATTTGTGGCTGTTGTGGCGTATAGGCATAGTATCTGACTGTTAACATGGACGTTTATAAGTTCTATTCCCACTCGGGTACGTAAAAAAATTAAAATATTAAATGATTTTTTTTCTCGAGTAGCAATTGAACCCACGACCTGTCGCGCTTACAGTGGAAAGCTTGCGCCTTTGCGCAACCACAGGGGTCACATATAAATATTTTTTAAATTATTTTATTATAGCTAGAAAATAGACAGAAAGAAACACTGTAGTGTACAAAGGAAGATACTAAAAAATTTAAAATAATTACGGAGCGGTCAAAGGCGGTCCTGTTGGTAATAGCAATTTCTGACAGATAACCTTTGAAGAAAGGAATTTAGTCTTAAAAAGTAGGATTTTTTTGCTTCACGCTGTATCCTGTAGCAAGGTAGGCCAGAGGGAACCTTGTGTTAAAACACTGTGTTCCCATTACTTACTAGATACTTCCATTCCCCACTTTCCACCGAATTCTGAAGGCATTGCCTGTTGAGTGGCGGAACTCAATGTCGCAACCAGTAGGTGCATAGTACAAAACATTCATTTCAAAAGTATGATTAGAAATTAAATGCTTATTTATAAGTTCTAGTATTTAAAAACTAGCATTTTACTAAAGTTAAACATGATTTTTAAAATAATAATTTATTTATTTTTATATACATACCTGAAATCTTTCATCGTTGGTGTAAGTGAATTTGCCAGAACTCAGGATGTGCCAGTCCCGTTTTCTCACCCACGATACTTGCTGCAAAATGAAACATATTTAGTAATTATTTAATTTCAATTTTTTACTTAAATATAGTAAGTTCTTTTGTTTTGTCTTGATACGACTATAAAAAAAATCAGCTCCACGCTGTATCTCGCACACAGCAGGGTGGGCAGAGGGAACCTATAGACACTCCGTTTCCCATTTTCTGTCGAATTCTTACATGGCGGAACTGAAAGCGCTTCGCCTCGACACACTGGCGAAGAAATAAAAATGTACCTTTATTTATAAATACTTCATTTCCTCGAGTGAAGATCGAACCCACAACCAATTGCGCTTACAGTCACACACTTAGGCCCCTGTGCCACGACTGGCCTCTGGCTGGAACTATTAAATAAAACTATTTTTATATAATACCTGTCTGTATAATTAGATTTTTAAATTATGTATTCCGAGCGAAACATTTATTGCTACGAGGCTACGAGGCTTGTCGCGTAGCTGTACAGCGTCTGACTGTAAACACAACGGTTCGATTCTACTTGTTGGAATAAATTATTTTTATTCTCTGATAAGAAGACACGTCGCGGCGTTAGGTTTCTCCACTCAACGCCGAATGTCTAAAAGGCAGCGTAAAGTGGGAAATGGATTGTCTTTACCTTAAAAACACAATAGAAAGCTTATGTTATTCAATATATTAATTATTTCACAGATCAATGGTTTTTAAACATTACTATGTTAGGGCAACGTAACATCAATTACTAAGAATATTAAGTCAAGGTACTCAGTTCCCCATTTTCAGCCGAATTTTAAAGGAATTGCGTGTTGAGTGGCGGAACTCAACCCTGCGCTTTGCCTCGTTACCAGAGCGAGTAAGTTAATATATAAAATATTATATTGCATCAAATGGGAATCGATCCCACAACTTGTCATGTTAACAGTTGCACTCCTGTGCCCCTGCGCCACAGCTGGTCCTAAAAAAATATGTACATGTATATTATGTAAGTGAGTCTCCTTTAATACATCATGTTAACAACTTAGTAAATGTTTAACATTATAATATTTTCTTATCACAACAAAATTGGGTTGCCCTAACGAGGGTTTAGTATAACAAAGACATCCGCTGTGTGCACTCAACGTAACGACGCCATTTTATCTTGTCAAATTGGCGTGTAAAACGTGAATACTGTTGATCGGATGAAAATTCTATGAAATTTTGGGCTAACTTGTATTGAACTACTATTTTGCTGTATAAAATATTCAAGTCATTAAAGCCAGTTGCGTATAAGCGTGTGAAAGGAACTGTGACGTGTTGTGGGTTCGATTCCCACTCGAGGGAATGAAATATTTTATTTTTCTATTTCTTTGCTTTGGTAACAGGCAACGCCTTCAGAATTTAGTGGAAAATGGGGAACGGAATATCTTAACACTCTGCTGAAAAAATCTGTTGTCTTGCTTGAAATATTCAAACGTACATCGACGTGGACCGACTTTATATTATATTTTAAAAAAATCTTTCAAGCTTTCCTTTTTTACGACAAAAAGTGCTTATTTTCATAAAACTAGTTAAATCAAACAGTTCAAAAGGATTTACTAAAACCACTGGCTGTCGAAACCTCGGGGTCTGTTTAGAGAACTAAAGTTTGCGGATGAACATAAATTTCTTAGCTTTTTAACTGCAATCCCCCGTGAGTTCTCTAGTGACTTGAACTTTTACTTACTTATTTGTTTCTTTATCAAAATCTTTTTATTTAAACAAAATAAAAATAAACGTTATTTGTCGTTTATAGAGGCCAGTCATGGTGCGGGGGCACAAATTGTTACTGTAAACGCCACTGGTTGTGAGTTCGATGTCCAATCGAGAAAATGAAAAAAAAAAATCATATTTTCATTCTTCGCTCTGGTGTCGAGGCAAAGCGCGGCGTTGAGTTCCACCACTCAACACGCAATGCCTCTAGAATTCGACGGAAAGTGGTCAATGGACTAGGTTCCCTCTGCTACCCTGGCTTAACACTAGGTTCCCTCTGCTACCCTATTGTGTGCGGGACACAGCGTGAAGCTGAATCAAGGGAAATGATTATAATATTTCAAATAACGCTGTAACAGATTCTACCATAATTCTTAACAGATTTAAACTCTTATTGATTATTAATGTAGACAGAGAGGACCTATTTCAAGACCCTTCTTTCCCTTTTTATTCACCGAGTGGTATTCCAAATTAAATAATTTTTAATTAACGTTTTCCTTCAAATATTGTTCCACTACGCCAAAAAAAATGCTATTTAATAAAATGCAAAAGATAGTCTCTTAATGTTATATGTCTTCAGATTACTTTGCCAAATGTGAGAGATGTAGAGAAACTAAAGATGAAAAAATCAATTTATATTATAAAATATAATTTTTCTTTTATTAAATTTTCTGTTAAATCACTACGAGTTAAGAAGATCTTAAACTATAGATTTTAATTAAAATCTTTAATTATAAATTAATTATAAACAAAACAATAGTTTTAACATTTTTAAAATGGTATTCACGCTTTCGAAAAAAAGTAAAATTATTTAGAAAATGTATTAAAAAATTTACGTAGCACGATTTGAACCCGCGCCTCTTGGAAATCGTCCAAGAGGCGTGGGCTCAAATCCCGCTACATTCAAATTTATTATACTTTTTCCAAACAAATATTAAACAATAGTTTACGCTGGGTCTTAAACTAAATTTATATAGAAGTAGATATGTAATATATAGCAAGAAGAAAAAAGGGCCCGTCGTTATGTCCGCGCATATTTATAGCGGCCCGACTGTGAGGTCTTCCTATATTAGGTTCATGTTAGATATTTCTTCATAAGGTACCTAATAAATATTTCTGTACTCTTAAAAAAAATTGTAACTATTCGCTTTATCCTGCATTTACTAGGTAAGTAGGGAAGAGGGAATCTGGTTTTAGCTACACGCTGTATCCCGCTCATAGCAGGATATGCAGCGGGGACCTGTGAGCACGTGTTAAGACACTCTGTTGCCCATTAAAAGACTTATCCTCTGCCTCGTTACTAAAGAGCGAGCGAGGGCGAGGAAAAGAAAATGTTACATATATCGAAAATTAGGAAATAGAAGTGTCATAATGAGAACGAAGTGTCTTAACACTTGGTTCACAGGTTCCCTTTACCTACCCTGCTGCTGCTGGAATTTGGGTGTTTGAGATACAGCGTGATGGTAAAAAAAATAATCTTATTTATAACAACGTTTAAATTAACTAGGGTGTAGATGTTTATAAAACCATCTATATCTCCATAAAATCACTCAATTCCAATACACTTAAACAGAAAGCATTGGCTGTAAAGCGACTACAATATCGACAATCAACCTACCCCTCGTTCACTCAGGTGTCCCACAAGGCAGTGCAGATAAGCTGTTCCGCCCAGCTGAGCGGTGACGTTGCTGACAGAATTGTTCGCGGTGACATCCGCCGGCGCTTGCACAGTGCCGCGCCAGCCTCGCGCCCGTGTCCCATGATGCCCTGGAAAGATATGATATGGTATATTAAATCTATTCTTGTATTGAAGAGAGGATGTAGTGACAAAATAATCTGTTTTCTACTTCCTATAATGTGTGGTGGATTTTTTTTTATTTTTTTTATATTATTATTTCTTAACACTACAGACACTTGGTCCGTACCCTTTTTAAATTTATTATTATATCTAATTTCCTTATTATATGTATTAATTACATTATTCTTTACATACAATTAATACCTATAATAAGAAAATTTTATTTTTAACTTTACATTATTTTACAAAAAAATTTTACTTAGAGCTAAGGTGTTAAGCGAGTGTTTATATATGTATATGGTGTGTGGTGGAACTTAACACTGTACGCTTTTTAGGGTTTTGTACCTTTTAAGGAAGAAAGAAACCTTTATAAGTTCACTATGTTTTCCGTAAGTTTATCTGTCTGTCTGTCAAGAGCCTGTCTGTCTCTCAGGAACGCTTGGAGATATTCAAAATGATAACTTCTCCAATTGGAACGATAACTATCATATTTACAGTCATGCTTTGATGTTGTTTTGTCTATTGAGAGTCCATGAAAGGTATTGACTTTCGGTTGTTTTTGGACGTTAATTAGGAGAGGAGAGGAAAATTTTCCATTTTCCTTTCGTAGTGCAGTTGAGAATATTTATACTTTTAATTGACCTATTTTTGTTTTACTTTTTTACCCCACTCCAAGAAGGTTTACATTTTGCGCGTATCTTGTATGTATAAATGTAATATTTTTTATTATCTCATCACTAAAATCTTTAAATATATCCAAGTATTCTTTAGATAAATGATGTAAAAAAATCAATATAGCGAAGTTGACATTTTTTTAATATTACAATATTTTAATTGACATTTATATAGATGTCAGATTAGACATATAGCTACAAATATTAAATAATTTCTATAATTATAGATCATAATAATAATAATAAAATTATATTATTATGATGTGCCACGTTAATTAATCAAAGGTATTCTATTGAGTTCCTTTGTAACTATGTATTGTATATACTAAGAGACAAGCATGTCTTTGTTATCTTTCCTATAACTGTTTCGGAGATATGTATATTAAATCAAATCAAATTAAATCAGGTAGGCAGAGGGAACTTAGTGTTAAGACACTCCGTTCCCCACGTTCCGCCGAATTCTGGAGGCATTGCGTGTTGGTGGCGGAACTCTACGCCGCGCTTTGCCTCGACACCAGAGCGAAGAAATGAAAATATAAATGTAAATAAATATTTCACTTCCTAGAGAGTGGGGATCGAACCCACAACCAGCCGATTTTACAGTCATACTTTGTGCGTTGCCAAGACCAGCCTCAATATGTATATTAAATTTAACTTTACAATTTTTCTGTATAATGTGATAAAATTTAAAACTAATAAAATCCAAATACATTATCACCTACCCTGCTGTATATAAAAAAATTTTTTTTTAGTAATTTAATTAAATTATTCATTAAATTACTCGGTACTAATGTAAGTATTTAGTTTTGCAAATTAAAAAAAATAGCGTAAAAAATATATCTAACTTCTTATTTATAAAAACAAGTTGACATTATATAAGGACCAGGGGCAAACTTATTTCAGTTTATCTTACTATATAGGAAAATAGCGTCAAAAGGGTCCTAAGAAATCAAATACTATTTCTTTTGTTTTATATTATTTCCTTTTTTTTCTGTATATTTTATAACAAAATTAAGAGGCCAGAGGCCAGTCGTAGCGCAGGGGTAAAAAGTGTGACTGTAAAACCGACTGGTTGTGGGGTCGATCCCCACTCGAGGAGATGCAATATTTATTTAAATTTATATTTCCATTTCTTCGCTCTAGTGTCGAGGCAAAGCGCGGCGTTGAGTTCTGCCACTCAACACGCAATGCCTCCAGAATCCGGCAGAAAGTGGGGAACGGAGTGTCTTAACACTAGGTTCCCTCTGCCTACCCTGCTGTATGCCGGATACAGCGTGAAGCTGATTTTAAGAGTATATAATATATGAAAAAACACGCCTTACACATTTAATAAGACGAATGTAATAAGCACAAACTCAATAAGCTTGCTAGTAGACAGTACAAAGCCCATCAGCTGTCTTCCAATTCCTTCATAAGACCAGCTCGATTGTACCATAATATTGTATTGTCATCTAATCTACATATAATTGCCAAGTGTCACAATGATAAACAATAAGAAGAGGGTGTAATTCAGATTCTTAGATTTTATTACATATTCAGACCAGTCGTGGCGCGGCGGCACGAGGTGTGACTGTAAAAACCGACTGGTTGTGGGTTCGATCCCCACTCGAGGAGATGAATGAAATATTTACTTAAATTTATATTTCCATTTCTTCGCTCTGGTGTCAGGGCAAAGCGCGGCGTTGAGTTCTGCCACTCAACACGTAGTGCCTCCAGGATTCGGCAGAAAGTGGGGAACGGAGTGTCTTAACACTAGGTTCCCTCTGCCTACCCTGAATTGTGTAGGATACAGCGTAAAGCTGATTTATTTATTACATAATTTGTTACAGCACAACTTCATAAACTGTTAATATACAAAAATGCAGTATTTTCAGAACTCAATACATTTCTTTACATGACCACTCATTTGAAGTGTGAACCTTTGAAAATTTGTGGAGTGTGGAATAATTTTCGATTTTTCATCGGAAATTTTTAGCGTTATGCTCGAGCTGGCCAGCACGTCGATTTATCCAGCTTTATACTTCATAAGCTGCGGTTTTTGCACAATATTTTTGCATTGTTCGTCACGTTGCAAAAAATATTGTGGGAATATTCTATTTGAATCTATATTTATTTTAGAGGTGCTGTAGTGATAAAATGGAATAGTGTCTTTGTTTCGTAAATAAAAATAGATTTTTGTTTTATTAGCTTCACGCTGTATCTCACATGTAGCAGAGTAGGGAGGAGAACCTGGGAACCTAATGTTGAGTCACTTCTTTGGTTCCCATTAAGACACCTTCATTTCCCATTTTCTTTCGAATTCATGAGGCATTGCGTGTTGTGTGGCGGAACTCAACGCAGAGCTTTGTGTTGTTACCAGAGCGAGGAACCTGCGCAACGACTGGCCTAATAATATTAATTAAATTTTAATAATATTTAGTAATATTAAACTAGGCTAAACTCATCATATATCAGCAATTAACAAATTTATTTATCAAAAATGTAAAGATATTTTAAAGGCACTCTATAAATCTGGAAAAAAAATATTTTATTAAGTTTTATTTGATTTAACTTACGTATATCTCCAGTGGAAGACGTGAAGAGGGGCAACGTTAGGAAGACAGCGGCAGCGAACGGTATGCCCATCCCGCCAGCCACTCGCCATTTCATCTGGAACAAACCAAAAAAAAAAATATAAATATCTAATATCTATAATAAAATATTCTATATTAATTAATAGTATATTGTAAAATCAACTGGTTGTGGGTTCGATCCCCACTCGAGGAAGTAAAATATTTATTTACATTTACATTTTCATTTCTTCGCTCTGTTGTCGTCGGAAAGCGCGGCGTTGAGTTCCGCTTCTCAACACGCAATACCTCCAGAACTCGGCGGAAAGTGGGGAACGGAGGGTCTTAACACTTGATTCTCTCTACCTACCCTGTTGTGTGCGGGATACAGCGTGAAGCTGATTTTTTTTAACATATAAAAAGTACCGTTAAATACCACTAGCAACACTGTGTAGAATTATTCAATTTCCTTATGCATAAATTTTATTTTAAAACCTATAAACAATATGTTATTCTCAATTAAATTATAGCTAATAATGAATGACACGTTTATTTCTAAATAATATATGGACTAATACATTTATTTTAATGATTGTATAAATTTAACGTTTAAAAGTTGCTCATCTGACAATATGTCCAAATATTTATAAATAGACAGTTTCGTTAGTCATGATCAGTCCAATAAACTAAACGGAATGTGACGCTGCTCGATTTATTATTCCCATATTCAAATTTCAAACCACTACTGGAACTATTTAATAATTAAATACAAAAATATTAAAATTAAATTGACAATATTTGAAGCCGTCGTGTGACTGTAACTCGACTGTTGTGGGTTCGATCCCCATTCGAGGGAATGATTTATTTTTATAAAAAAATTATTTCTTCGCTCTGGTACCAAGGCAAAGCCCCACGTTACACGCAATGCCGCGACAATTTCGGCAGAAAGTGAGAATTAGAGTGTCTTAACACTAGGTTCTCTCTGCCTACTGCTATATGCGGGATACAGCGTGAAGCGGAGTTTGATTTTTCTTTAATATAAAAAATACTTGTTTTATATGTATAATTCAAATGGGCTATGAAAGGTCATAACAATTAACCCGTCCGTTGGCGTGCAAATGAGCATATTGACTTTTTAATAATGTATACGAGTATGTGCAATAATTCACTTTTTGCTTATATATTATACTTATATATTATATAAGGTGTATTTTTATCCTTTTTCATAAAAATAAGTAGAATGTCTATATACTATAAATTCTGTCTTAATGTATTTTATATTTCAAATATAAGAGATATTTGAAATAAAAAAAGATTGCTCAGACCACACCCATTACAAAATTTAAATTAAGAAGTGTTTTGTTTTAGAATAAGACTAGTATGATTATAGAGAAATAAAAAAAAAAACATTTTTTTTATCCTTCACGCTATAGCCGACACATAACAGGGTGGGCAGAGGGAACCTAACGTTGAGGCACTTCGTTCCCATTAATACACTTTTGTTACCACTTTCCGTCGCATTCATGAGGCATTGAGTATTGAGTGGCAGATCTCAACGACTCCTTACCAGAGTCAATATTTAGTTAGTCATGTTAAATATTTCACTCCCTCAAGTTAGAATCGAATCCACAATCGCCATGACAGCCTCAAATTAAGCATGTTACTCTTATTTGTTATATAATTATTTAATTTTAACTTTGCGACCAATGGCGCAGGGGCCCAAAGTGTGACTGTACACCGACTGGTTGTGGGTTCGACCCCACTTGAGGAAATAAAATATTTATTTAGAGTGTATATTTCCTTTTCTTCGCTCTGCTGTTGAGGCAAAGGGCGGCATTGAGTTCGACGTGTTGATTGCGTGCAATTGCGTGCAATGCCTCCAGAATTCGGGCGAAAGTGGGGAACGGAGTGTCTTAACACTATCTTCCCTCTACCTAGCCTGCTGGGTGTGAGATACAGCATGGAGCTAATTTCATTTCATTGATTTTTTTAATAATATAATAACATTAAGAAAGAGGCCAGCCAGTGGATTTTTAATACCTATTTCTAAGGGGCCCCTTAAACCTACTCTTGGGTCGTAAGGCACCGCTCTGAGTTCCTCATCCTGCAACGCGATATACACCCAGCACCAGCGAAAATCTATTTAATGATACGTTATTTCTGCTTTTACAAAAAAAAACCTTAAAAAGAATATCTCTATGTTCTAAATTCTAAATTAATGAAATAAAATAAATACAATTAATATACAGTAGACATTTTATAACTAATATAGAAAGAGCATAATCAATCAAATAATCACCTTCACGCTGTATCCCGCACACAGCAGGGTAGGCAGAGGGAACCTAGTGTTAAGACACTCCGTTCCCCACTTTCTGCCGAATTCTGGAGGCATTGCGTGTTGAGTGGCAAAACTCAATGCAGCGCTTTTGCCTCGACACCAGAGCGAAGAAATGGAAATATAAATGTAAGTAAATATTTCATCTCCTCGAGTGGGGATCGAACCCACAACCAGTCCCCCTGCGCTACGACTGGCCTAAAGAGCATATTTTATATTAACCTTATTGGTTCATTAAATAAAATTTAAAAATTGTTTGTTGTCTCATCAGCGAAAACTCAACAACTTTGCTATTACCATTATTATCCGCAACTCGCAAAGGAATCAAGTTTTATTCACTCCATGAGAAATATTCTTCCATTTGATTTCGAATAAACGATTCTATTGTGTGCTTTATTTACTTTAATACGTTTTTGTTGGGCGGAAGGGAAATTTGTTTATATAAGAAAACTCGCAATGGCTCTCGAGAATCTTTCGGGGATTTCAATGTTTAATATACGTTTCGATATCTATTGAAAAGTTAAGCCTTATTTTCTTATTCATATAGATAGATACTGGTATGTTGGTGGAGTTAGTTACTTTTGGATGTTTTTATTTTGTTATGTTAATATTATCATGTATTGGAACGTTGGCATAGTAAGAACATGTCTAATGTCTGTCGGTATAGCGGTATTTTCAGCTTGGTTGCTCAAATCCCGCTTTGTTTAATTTTTTTTAAATAAGTATTTTTCTTTCCTAAGGGTGAAATAAGACTTCAAAAATGTTAAAAATATTTAATAAATAGCATTTTCTCTCTTGTCAGACGATAATTCTTAGTTATAATTCTTAGTATTGAATAAATAGCATTCTCTCTTGCCAGACGATAATTATCTTTGAGTAGCGGAAATTTGTAAAAATCTCCATACAGATGCTAAAAGCATTAATAAGTTGTAACAAGTATATAAGAATTTCAACGTAGCTTGATGAGAACGTCTTAGTAGTCAGGGCGCTTGGACGGTTTCCAGGAGGCGCAGGTTCAAATTCCGTTACATTCAAATTTTTATACATTTTCTAAATAAGTATTTTTCTTTCTTAAGTGTGGAATAACTCTTAAAAAATGTAAAAAATATATAAAAGTTGACTAACTTAAATTTGTGGCATTCGTTTTGTATGAAATGAACTACAATTATAAGTTTGTGATTTTTTTTTCTATTATTTTTATTTATTTTTTTTCAAATTCACGCTGTATACTGCACACTGCAGGGTAGGCAGAGGGAACCTAGTGTCACACTCCGTTCCCTACTTTCTGTCGAATTCTGGAGGCATTGCGTGTTGAGTGGCAGAACTCAGCGCCACGCTTGTCCTCGACACCAGAGCGAAGAAATGGAAATATAAATTTAAGTAAATATTTCATCTCCTCGAGTGGGGATCGAACCCACAACCAGTCGGTTTTACAGTCACACTTTGTGCCCCTGCGCCACGACTGGCCTCAACTGTGCCTTTTTTTCTATGAAATATAAATTTTCACTTCTTGGATTTTTTCCTTTATTTGTACCGTAACTCCTCACTATTTTTCAAATTTAATTCTATTTTATAATTATAAGTCCACGGGAAGTACCATATAGGTTTAGATTACGCGGTAAATTTCATGCAAAATGCAGTAATAACGATACATAAACGCTCGTATCTATTGATTACGTTGACTTAGAAGCTTAATTTGTGAACGTGCTCTACAATATTTGACATTAATTTCAGCTTGATAACTCCATGCGATGTCGGGATAACGGGATAAATGATCTTGACAAACGGACAACAAAGTGTTTTTTTATCAGCATCACGCTGTATCCCGCACACAGCAGGTTACGCAGAGGGAACCTAGTGTTAAGACACTTCGTTTCCCACTTTCAGCCGAGTTCAGGAGTCATTGCGTGTTGAGTGGCAGAACTCAACGCCGCGCTTAACCTCGACACCAGAGCGAAGAAATGAAAATATAAATGTAAATAAATATTTCACTTCCTCGAGTGGGGATCGAATCCACAACCAGTCAATTTTATAGTTACACTTTGTGCCCCAGCGCCACGACTGGGCTCAAAGTAAACTGGCAAAGTGATGAGTTCCGCTTTTTCGTTTTGAGGTACGGAAACAAAAAAAAAACATCACAACTTTATACTTGTAATTAATTTCATACAAAATAAGTTCATATGCCCGCAAACTTTCTAAACTCTCAAACAAAAAATTGTTAAATTATATAAATTGTACTTCTCTTTCTCTTTAACCTGCAATCTTGAAATTGATAAAGAAGCCTCGATTCGCGCTTAACCGATTTTTGCTCTAACGGGGAATCGAATCCACAACCGTTACTTACACAATCAGAGGCTGTACCGCTACGCCACGTCGGCGTTCTCGGCTTTTTATTTTAATGACGTTATAATATTCCATACAGACAAAAAAACCATTGGGTCAGTTATTTTCACATTGCTATCGCATTGAAAGACCAGCCCCAGGTATTCACTGGAACTGTTTAAAATAAGTTTTTAGGTTAAGGGCAGCTTGAATAATATCGGTCAAATGCCTCTCGCGAGTTTTACACGAACGAACCTTTTCACAGCAATTTTCCTTTTATTTATTCACACAGTAAATCTCGGGCAGTAAGACTCTATCGCTATAAATTGAAAGTGTTCACAGCTAAAGAAGTGGCGTTTTTAACCCTCATTTCATATATTGGGTCACGTTTCTTTTGGATTTTGTAATTAATTTTAATTAATACGAGGAGAGAATATTGTATAATTATAATGTGGTGGTGTAAATGAACATGCTTAGTTGAGATTTGAATGATTTCTTAGTGTTTTAAGGTGTTTGCTTGTTTATAAGTGTGTTTAATTGGTGACCTGACCTAGTTTTAAGTTTCCACGTTACGGTTTTAGATATATTTGTTTTTCATCAATAAAAAAATACATAACTGTTATGTATATTTTGTAAATGAAAATTTACTTTTTGAACTAGCGGCTGTAATATTAAATTTTGCACCCCTTTTAAGCTTATTAATTTTTTAGTTTTTTCCCTAAGCTAGTACTACTACCTGTAGATGCTAGGTGTCAAATTTCATAATTGTAGGTTTATCGGAAGTACCCTATTAATATTGATTCCCTTTATAATGTCGATATATGCGTTTTGATAATATTTAAGGCTATTATTTCTTAGGACTTAACCACAAATGTATAGTTTCATACGATATAAGCAGCCATATCTTTTTCTAAGTAAATATAGAAATATGTTTTTTAGGAAATCATGGGGCCGTAGATTTAAGTATATGGTTAAAATTTCAACTTGATATCTCCAAGCGTAAAGCGTCCTGGGATAAAGCCCGCCTACTCTGCTAAGTGCGGATTAAAGCGTGAAGCTAAGAAATATGTATTTTATAATAACATTTATTAGAATACTTATTTAGAAAACGTATAAAAAATTGTAGGATTTAGGAGGCGTGGATTCGAGTCCCGCTACGTTCAAATTCTTATACGTTTTCTAAATAAGTATTCTATATATAGAAATTCTATATATAGAAATATGTATATAAAATACATATTTCTTAGCTTCACGCTTTAATCAGAAAAGAGTGTCTCAACACTAAACTCATTCTGCCTCCCTTGCTCTGTGCGGAATACAGCGTGAAGATAAAAAATAACAGATTATTACGGACTAAGCTAAATATTAGTACGACATAAGAAAATAAATATAAATAACATATACAAAAGCTATTCTTCAAAGTCAAATACATTGAATGAAAGTAGGCAACGTGTTATAAAGAATTTCATAACATGCTCTTGGGAGG
>DWQW01006315.1:0-16480 GCA_018249695.1 Heliconius erato demophoon | reverse complement strand
GGGGGGGGGGGGGGTGGGGGGGGTGTGGGTAACAGGTTTGATTCTGTTACGAAATATAACCTTCTTTTTTAATTTTTATTAAACTTATTATTATATTATAGCCAAATTACACTAAATCTTTACATAAATGTATTACTATAAATTTAAATGATTTAAATCCGTTAAGGCGTTTTTGCGAGTGGAACAAACATACATCCTCAGAAATTTTACCATGTTTGATATTAGTAGGAAATAGAAAGGAAATGTATAAAATCAATAACATTTATATTTTTTACTTCTGCCAGAAATAACAGTAACGTATAATGTCAGTTTAATATTATAATTTAATGTGAATAAGTATAGGTACTAACGAACGCAGCTGTTACAGAATTATTTCTTCTATCGAAAATAATAAGGTAATAAATAACACATCATACAAACACATCATACAAACACATCATACAAACAACGGCCAAATTAATTATTCATTTATTTATTACACGGTATATTATGTAGACATATATTTTTTCAAAGTAATTCTTTTTATATCTTTTTAAATATTATTTTTTTATCAGCTTCACGCTGCCGCACACAGCAGAGTAGGTAGAGGGAACCTAGTGTTAAGACACTCCGTTCCCCACTTTCTGCCGAATTCTGGAGGCATTGCGTGCTGAGTGGCAGAACTCAACGCCGCGCTTAACCTCGACACCAGAGCGAAGAAATGGAAATGGAAATGAATATACTTACATTTAAGTAAATATTTCATCTCCTCGAGTGGGGATCGAACCCACAACCAGTCGGTTTTACAGTCACACCTTGTGCCGCTGCGCCACGACTGACCTCAAATATTATTTTTAATAATTATAATATTTTTACTTAGCACATATTCCACATAAAGAATGGTAGGTAAGGGGAACTTAGTATCAAGTTACTTCCTAGCTCTGATAACAAGACAATCCTCTACTCATGCAACATCTCGAAAATTAAGCAGACAGTGGGGAATGGAGTGTCTTAATTTTTTACATTCCATAGGTTCCCTATATATATCTTACCATTTAGCGGGGTACAGCGTTAAGCTGAAAAGAAATTAACATTATTAAAAAGGAAAATTTTTGAAAGATAAAAATGCTTTGGTATTGAAGGTAATACAAAACACGAAATGAAACAAAACTGTTGGTATACTACAAGCTTTATTTACATACAATTAAGTGTACAATAACATATTATAAACAATTAAAGCGCTACAACTCCACGGGAGCACACGATTAGCATACTAGTACTATAAAATATATATTTATATGAATATTATGTATGTGACTTTATGAATTATAGATATTGAAAATTGAAAGTGCACCTTAACTGTATGGGCATCACGTGACACTGTACAACGTGAAGTAGTTAATAATTAATAGAAATAATATAAAAAAATAATGATTGAAGTCAATCGTTGCACAGGGGCACAAGAGTAAACGCGATTGGTTGTGAGTTTGATTCCTTCTCAAGGAAATTAAATATTTAATATTTTCTTTTCATCGCTTTGGTAACGGGGCAAACGCAACGTTGAATTCCGCCGCTCAACACGCACCGCTTTCATAGTTAGACGGATAAAATAATAAAATTAACCCAAGATGCAGTGGCTGGAAACGATACACTTGAAAAATTTATAACGATATATATAGTAGACGTGAAGTAGGAAACAGTGAAGCTTACTACTTTTTAAATCACAATAATATACCTTTTGTATTATAGCAATTACGACACATTATTCTTAATTTCATATTGCTATATATAAATACTGGGGGGTGTCCAGCTGTGAGTGAACTGATGATGATGATATAAAAATCATTTACACTCAACTTTTGAGGCCAGTCGTGGCGCAGCGGCACAAGGTGTGACTGCAAAATCGACTGGTTGTGTGTTCGATCCTCACTCGAGGAGATGAAATATTTACTTAAATTTATATTTCCATTTCTTCGCTCTGGTGTCGAGGCTAAGCGCGGCGTTGAGTTCTGCCGCTCAACACGCAATGCCTCCAGAATTCGGCAGACAGTGGGGAACGGTGTGTCTTAACACTAGGTTCCCTCTGCCTATCCTGCTGTGTGCGGGATACAGCGTGAAGCTGATTATTTATTACTCAACTTTTTTTCTATAATATAAAGATAATGATAATTAACTTAGTATTTTGATGATTATTATTGAAACCTATTGCATGTTCAGGAGCGGAAATATTAACCACACTTCTAACTACTCAACTAGCTTCAGTTTTATATTTATAAAATCTTACTTGATCTGAATATCTGTATATGCGCATTCACAAAAAACTTACTATTTTTTTTTAATTAATATTTCTTTAAATTAAAGCAATCTTTATATGATCATAGGCCAGTTGTTGCTTTATATCATTTTTTATACCATTTAAAAAAATGTTTAACAAAAGTGCGATAAATAATATTGAATTAGCTGAATGTTTATTTTTTTTATCAGCTTATGCTGTAGCCCGCATATAGCAGGGTAGGCAGAGAAAAACCTTGTGTTAAGACACTCCATTCTCCACTGTCCGCCGAATTCTGGAGGCATTGTGTGTTGAGTGGCGTAACTCAATGCTTTGCCTCGAGACCAAAGCGAAGAAACGAAAATATACATTTAAATAAATATTTCTTCGAGTGGGGATCTAACGCACAACCAATCGATTTTATAGTAATATTTTGTGCCCCTGCACCACGACTGGTTTCAATTGACTGGCTGAATGTTTACTTTTCAATATAAATATATATTTTTAAATGTTTGTTATACATGGAAAAAGTAGCTTCACGTAATAGTAATTATTGTAATTTCAAGGGATCATTTTTCAGTTGGCATTGTCTGTTTATTATATAAAATTATTTTAATTGAGTTTCCTATATATGGAGAAGATATATTAAACCCATATAGCGCAGCTGTTCAGTATTCGATTTATCAGTCGATTGCTGAACACATCGCTGCTGGGTTAAAATTCCACCAGAGAAAATGAATTATTTTCATTTTGATCTTCGATCTGGTAACAAGACAAAGCGCGGTGTTGAGTTCTACCACTCAACACGCAATGTCTTGGAAATTGAGTGAAGAAAGGAGTACAACTGAATACAACGTTGCTGCACTCGCCTAACCTGCTATGCGGGATCATTTTATTAGTAAATTTTGAACTTATCTGTGACAAACAAACATGCAACAAACTTTTCCTATAATAATAATAATAACAGTATTAATAATTCAATATCATCAAACTATCTCTCACGCTTTGTTTTTAATTAAGATATAACAAAAATTTAGACCTATACATATAATAAAACTGTAGAGGATTAATTTCTGTACATTAAAAACATAAGAAAATGGCCATAATGTTAAAGGATAACTAACAGAATCCATTTCCAGCATTTTTGGATTTTTGTTCTCATTGTTGGTTCGTTCGTCTGTTTATCTGTTAGTCTGTTGAGTTAAGCAGATATCATATAAAAATACAAAACAAACATTAATAAAATTTTATTCATAAAAATATTAGACAACTTTTTTTCTTTTTTTTCAGCTTCACGCTGTATCCCTAGCCTATCAACAACCTAGTGTTAAGACACTCCGTTCCCCACTTTCTGCCAATTTCTGGAGGCATTGCGTGTTGAGTGGCGGAACTCAACGCCGCGCTTTGCCTCGACACACAGCGAAGAAATGTAAATAAATGATAATTCTTACTCATTTTATAATTTTGAATTTCCTTGATTATTTCAATATCTTTTAGAACATGCTTTCTAGAAAAATGTTAGATCTTTAGCGAAGTAGCCGAAATGCTGAAAGGACTTATCTTTTATATTAAGAAATTACTAAGTGTTAAAAGTTATTGAGAGTAATGGCACTCCCATTGTCATAAAAGTTCATCGTCATATCAGTCCAGCTAATCTGTGAGAAATAATGAAATGCCTTTTTAACAAAAGCTATTGGGCGTGGTGATCATTTTACATTTTTTTTTATTTTAAATCTATAACATCTGATGAGGCTTCGCTAAATTATAGAACATAATTAAATGTCGCCTTAGCGAAACTTATTCAAAATAATGGAAAATATTAATCAACAATCAAAAATTATAAAAAAAATTGATCACTGTAGTTAAGTGGGGCAAACGGCTGTAATTGCGAAGGTAGTGAATTCGATTTTCACTCAGAGTAATAAATATATTTAAGTAAATTATTGACATTCTCCTGCCCCCGTAACACTAAACGTAACCCAACTCGAGTTGCGTCTCAACGTGCTAAATTTTAATACTATGTTCTCTTTGTCTGCTTATTGTTTTTAATTACAGCGTTTAGCGCAAACACCATAAAGTTCATGGAAACGTAGTTACGTGCTGCCATTATAATGAGACGTTGATTGGTAACATAAAAAAGTTGAATACAATAGTAAATAATCAAAAGTAGTTTTTGTTCAGTTTAGTTGTGAATTGACTTATTGTTACTTATAGCGGAATTTGAATATCTAATTGTATCGATGTTTCTATTTGGATATTGTTGTTATTTTACATTATTATTTAATTAAAAATATGGATTAGTGGTTAAAGTGTCATCCCTGATCAAGGAAAAGCAATTTTAAATGTATGTATATATCTTTTTATTTATTTTTTTAATAAGAGAAACTTAATTTTACAGTGCTTTTCAATTAAGTATTAGGTGATATATTATATATAAGCAATATTTTTTTTATTATTTAAGAGTATTCCACATGTTCCAGCCTAGTATTATAACACTCTGCTTTCCACTTTCCGCCGAATTGGGATAAGGGTTTTATTTTAGTTATTTAGTCTATACTCTATAGCAGTGGTTCCCAACCAGTGGTCCGCGGACCACCAGTGGTCCGTAGAAGTCTAAATATGATCCGCGAACGATTTAAATTTTATCACTAGGGATGGTGAGGCGAAGTTTCTGTTTAATTATCACAGTTAATTTTTATTATAGTGGTCCCCGCTACCAACAAAGACATAAAAGTGGTCCTTGATCAAGAAAAGGTTGGGAACCCCTGCTCTATAGGAACGAGATTTTAAAAATGTTGACATGCATTTCTTTAACAATAATAAGACTATTACAAAGTTGAACACTGAACAGTATACATGCATGGGGTACAAGTACTGTTGCAAGTGCATGTGGAAGCCATTTTTATCTCTAACGTTTATCTGTCATAAGCAAAATCATTATGACTTTTGTTCACGGTAACGTTATTTTCCCGCATAAGAACGCAGGCATAAGAAACCTGGTGTTAGAGCAGTCTGTTCTCCATGGATAATCCTGATCCTAATTTTGGACACATTGTGTGTTAAGAATTTAACACCACACCTTGTCTATCAAATCTGAGAAATAAAAAAATATATATAAAGATAATAAATATTCGATCTGTTATATTTTGGTGGGTTTGCCCACAACCATCGCGCTTACTGTCAGATGCAGATCCCACGGCGGCCAAAATTATTTCTATTGTAAAAATTATCAAACTTCATTTTGCTTATGAAGGAGTTTAGCATTAATTTCGGTGTATTATATCGGAGCGTTGTACCGCCTCAGGCGTCGCTGGCACCGCGGTCGGCGCGGGTTCGATATCGCAGTCACGGTTATTGACTTGCATCTGTTCACGCATTTTATGACCACGCGCATGACTAATAAACTCGGTTTAGAAGCATTTATAAAGTTTAAATTACTCAAATTCAAGTGATTCATTGAGACAATATTTTGAATAATGAGTTATGTTAATAGTAAATAATTATTATTGACATTTCAATCGACTGATTGTGTAAAGAATTAAAAAATATATCTTATACAGTCATAAATAAGTGGAGATTGAAGTGAATTACCTACCACTTATGGGCAAAAGTATTTATGTATCCAGTGTTCAGACACTCCGTTCCAAGTGACTAAACTCAATGCCGCTTTTTATCATCTTACTAGAGTTACAGTCAGGTGACCTAATAATAATAATAAATAAATTTTAGTTAGACAAAACAAATATAAGTTATTTTTGAGTAGTGAGTTATCAACGCGTATAATCGTGCACGTGGCTTTTTGTCCGTCTGTCTCTCAAGAATTAATCGCTTCCATATATTTCGATGCAATTTGAAAGTCAATCGACAGTTTTTCGAGAGGCCCCGGTCCCGCAGAGATCGCCTCTACATCTTATATGTAATCAAATTACGTCAAATTTTGGAAATTTTGCTCTTGTTTTTTTTTTACTTAATTGAATTATTCATTGTTCCCTGTTCACTCCAAAGGTTAAATGTATAGAAGAAATATGTCGTAGCGATGTTTTTAAATGCATTCGTTATGTGAATTAGCAAGTGAAATTAAACGAATGAGATCCGACGCTAGATAAGAGATGCTCGAGAACGATACTGATGAAGCAAAGCTTTTTATATTTATATCAATTATGAACAGTTCTTTAATTGTTAGTATCTGATTTTAAAAAATCGTTTATTATGGGTAAAAAAATATTTAACATTTCTAGGATTTATCGTTCGAGCATTTCGCGCTTCAAGATGAGGAGCTCAGAGCAGTGCCCTGCCTTGCTTACTTGATACAAATGTGTAGGTTTAAGAGGCGATTCCGTCCGAGCGAGTTCTTAACATAATTCTTAACATAAACCACTTGAGTTTTTCTGTTAACATAAGCCAATTGAATTGTATTTTTCATTGTTTTCTTTTTATAGTAATTTTGATATTAATAATATCTTGAAATAATATTTGTCTTTATTTTGGTAAAAATTTTGTCGTTTCTTTTAATTGCTAGTGAGCTCCATTCCCACTTGAAAGTTTCTCTCGTAAAAAAGACGAAAGAGAGGATCTAAGTGTCTTAAATGTAAATCGTAAAATAAAAATATTATAATAAATGGTTTACTATCTTAATTCTACAAAATTACACGCTATCCCAAAAATACCATCCTACATGGAGTGCAAAATATTAAAATATTTAAAATAATATAGTAAAAGAGGTACATCATACGGAGTATAATTACACAAGCACAAATTTCCCTGTCGGTTACGAATTGCGTAAAATGGTATACAATATCAATTTGCTGCGCGCGCGTCGGATCAATTCGTTACGGCGATGTGCGAGATAACATCTACAGTGCAGGGCTTTTGCTTATCTCATAGTGGCTGGTGCCTTCTGGTGGTTTGGGAATATGTATTATCAAGGAAAGCAAGATATTGTTATATTAGAGGTTTTCAGTACTACCCTGCTGGGTAGGTACTGAAAACTCCCTGTTGAAACACTCCGCTTTCCATATTTGACTTTCTTCTCAATTTCCGTTCATTTTCGATATTGTTACATAATCTGCTATGTGGCGGCATTTTTCGTCACTTTTTGTCCTTTTACTAAAACGTAGTAATGAATATAATTCATTAACTCGAGTGAAAATCGAACCCACAACCGTCCATTTTCGCTTGACGCAGTGCCGTTGCGTTATGAAACCACAACGTACGATATAATGTCTGTTCTATTATATTTTTTTACCTAATAAAAGTTCTTGGTAACGCTGCTATCAAGAACTATTTCAGTCAGGTTATTTAATACATATTTTTTGCTAGGTATTTGTCGTTAATAAAAAATAAATAAATAAATAAATCAGCTTCACGCTGTATCTCGCACACTGTAGGATAGGAGAAGGAACCTAGTATTAAGACACTCCGTTCTTCACTTTCTGCCGAATTGTGGAGGCATTGCGTGTTGAGTGGCAGAAATCAACGCCGGGCTTGTCCTTGACACCAGAGCGAAGAAATGGAAATATAAATTTAAGTAAATATTTTATCTTCTCGAGTGGGGATCGAACTCACAACCAGTCACACTTTGTGCCCCTGCGTCACGACTGGCCTGATTAACAATACAAAATATATGATATATATTAGAAATATACATATATCATTATTATAATAAATTAAAGTATTTTTTGGCATAATGTGTATCGTCGTCGTCAATGTTTCGGTTAGTATTAATATACTTAGATATGTTATTATTTTATTTTTTGCTCATATTTAGCTTATATTTTATTTTATCTCTTAAAATTCAATATAAACTTCATAGTTAATTAGCACTTGAACGTATTTGGACAAAATTATATATAAAAATCACAAATATGTCACAATATCCAGTTATAGTAACTGGCATTTTCACAATTTTTGATATCGCGAGATAGCCAAATATGAAACACAGCTAACTGAAAATTGCCGACGGCTTTTGGTATAGTAAGTTACAAATAAATAGTCATAAACCAATTTGTAGCGCCATTGTGGCGCAGTACAGCGTCTGACTGTATAGAATACATGCGACGGTTACGGGTTCGATTCCCTTTCGGAGGAATTAATTATTATTATCATTTCTTAGTTCTTGCCACGAGAGAAACCACTGTGTTAAGTTTCGATATTCGACACAGTGCGTGGGGAACGAAGTGTTTTAACAATAGGTTCCCTATGACCTGTTGATATATGTCATCTACAGCTTAAAACTAAAAAAAAATATCAATTTGATCCTCAAAACTTCAAAATGTCCATTAAGTTGTAACGTACGATAACTATGCAGCTAAGATATAATTATCTTACTGTCAGCTTCACGCTGTATCCCGCACACATCAGAGTAGACAGAGGGAACCTAGTGTTAAGACATTACGTTCCATAATTTTAAAATATACATTTATATAAATATTTCATTTACTCGAGCGGTAATCGAATCCACAACCAATCGCGTTTACAGACACACTTTGTACCCCTGCGCCACGACCACTTCTCAATAGCAAACCACGAGGTGTGACTGTAAAACCGACTGGTTGTGGGTTCGATCCCCACTCGAGCAGATGAAATATTTACTTAAATTTATATTTCCATTTCTTCGCTCTGGTGTCGAGGTTAAGCGCGGCGTTGCGTTCTGCCACTCAACACGCAATGCCTCCAGAATTCGGCAGAAAGTGGGGAACGGAGAATCTTAACACTAGATCCCCTCTACCTACCCCGCTGTGTGCGGGATACAGCGTGAAGCTGATTATTTGGTTATTTTAAATTAGAAAGTGATAAGTTTCCGACGGTATTACTGATACTATAAATGAGATCTATAATGTGTTAAGTGTTTTAGCTACACTTTTAAAATAATAAATATATTAATTACAGAAAAATATATACGAAGATAAACACATGAAACTTATTAGAAATCATATTAGACTCTCTTGTTTCTATTGGCCCCGTGCATGGGAAACGGAGTGTTAACACTAGATGACTGGAATATAGTTCCTTTTATAAACAAAACAGTTGCCGATAACGGTATGTTAGGTACGAGTACTTTTTGTGTTTGCATATCAACACATTATTTGTTTATGAAAACTATGAAAGACGTGAACTTTTGCGTAAATAGACTGCAATATTTTAGGGAATCTGTGTATTTATGTTTATTCTGCGTTACCCTACTATTACTTAACATTTAATTTGCCGTCGGTAGTCACCTATATGTCACTCTATTGGAATTTAATTCTATTGGAACTTAATTCTATCTTGTAATCAAATTTTGAGTGTCAAATATGCTTATTTGACATTTTATTAAGGCCATACATCATTTGCTACTTCACGTTTTATATCGCAAATAGTGAATTGATTTAATATTACGATACTCCGTTCTCCATTTTCCGCCCAAATTAGAGACATTGAGTGTTGAGTGGTGGCACTCAACGCCGCGCATTATCTTTCCGTAGGGAAAAAATTTAATATATTTTTTATGTCATCCACATATAGCAGAGTGAACAAAAGTGAGCAAATGTTGAGAAATTTCATTGTCAAACATAAAATATAAAACTGTAGCTAAATATAAACATAATTAATTTACGAGCATGTTGCATTTATGTTTCGTAAGTTATTTGTTATTTATTATTATAATATAGCTTGTAAAGCGAAGTAAGAAGCGAAAAAAATAATTTTAGTTATTATCTACTAATTAATAAGCAGAAAACACTGTTTCAAGTTTGTTTCTTAGTTATAGCGTATAATTACTTACTTATTACTTTAATAAAAATAATTAGATTATATAGAAGGGTTTAAAATGGAACATAGAAATATATTTTGCTTTTCGCTCTTAGGTTAGAAACTGTTAAATTTAAGAATAATTAACTTGTAATTTTATAAAAAGATGACATTTTAAATTTAATCTAACAAAATATGACATTCCAATACCTACTTGCCTGATCAAATCCCGACTTCATGAAATGAAGTCAACTTGAATAACATTTTTAAGTCTAAGACCGAAAAATTTTTAGTCAAACTCGAGGATGGTCGTCGCTCAATTCGTCAAACCCAGGAGCACCGGAAGTTCGACGTTTGACTATAATATATAAAGCAGGCACTGCTATATGCAGTAGATATTAAAACGATTATAAAAAAAATCAGGTAGTGTTGTCTTTACAATTATATTTTAAAATAAACCCTCTCTAGCGGTGGTACAGTAAAGATGAGACGACTCGAAGTGAGACAATATATCCTGTACACTTCAGCTACGCGACGCTAGATGACGTTGGGTGACATACAAATAAAATAATCTTTGCACAATTAAATGTAAAATAAATCAAATGAAACGTAGGTTTAAATTAAACACATAATATTATTATACAAATTCTAATGTATATTTATACAAAAATTTAAAATACAAAACTATAACTTAGCTATATTTTTTATACTTGATGCACTTTGTGTATAAATTTAATGAAGTATTTTTATAGTTTAATAAAAAATATTAATGTAAAATTTATAATATAATATCAGGGCTATGAGTACAAAACTTAAAATAATCAAATTAGTTCCTCTACTCAATCACAGATGGCGCTAACAGTAGCGCTTTAAGCTCTACCCTTCATTAACGTTTTAGTCACGCTCGCAGAATGAATATCCTCATTTTTATTCAAAATTATTTGAATATATAATATGTAGGCGTAATGGTGATTTGTTAATAATTTAAATAATATGTGGGTCACATTTTGTTGTGTGACGTACTACAATACTAGTACTACGTAATATTATGGTAGAGTTCGATCGTTATCTGTTTAATAATCTGATGGCTAAAGTTTATATATATTATGTTAGACAACATATATAAAAACTTATTATTTTTCTCTAAATAATAGAGTATAGGTTGAGCTAAATATAAATATTGAATTATTTGCTAAAAAAAAATTTGATATCTTTGAAAGCAAAGCTAGCGGTTGTGGGTTGTATTTCCGGTTAGGACTTATAATGATGAAACGTAGTGGTATTTTAATATTTTATAAACAGTACATTGTTTATTGTTGTAATTGATAAGAAAAGTAAAAACCAGCTCTCGCGCACTTATTTAAAAAATGCAATATTACTTTTCGAAAAAATATTATTTTAATCATGGATATATATTTTTTAAATAATTTTTTATGTTTAATCATTAATTAGTTAATTGATGAAATAATAATTACAAACTGAACGTAGTATTTCATATATAAATAGTAAATAGTTGTCGCATATATATTCTTGTCATATAACATGTAAGAAATAATCATAAAACGTCTATAAATTTAATTTATAGCCTCGAATAAAATACAAATAATTTAACAACACTTTAATCTTTGTCAGTTTATGTTTTAATAATTATAAAAAATCTTTTTTTTTTAATTATTAACAAAATGAGCTCTATCAAATTGTCTAAGTCTCGACTTATTAAATGTCAACATAATTTTATGGTAACATTTATGTTAAGTAGTAGATATCTGTTTGCTATGTTTGTTTCAATTAAATATTGTGTACGTATTCTAATAAGAATGTAATAATTGTACATTATTCAATATGTTAATAGAATAAAATGATTATAATTAAAATATAAATTAAATGAGACTAGTCGTGGCGCAGGGGCACAAACGTACGACTGTAAACGTGAGAGGTTGTACGTTCGATTCCCTCTCGAGCAAATGAAATATTTAATATTTTCATTTTTCTCGCAGTAGTTTTGGTAACAAGGCTAAGTGCGGTGTTGAGTACCGCCACTCAACACGCAATGCCTCTAGAATTCAGCGAAAAGTGAGGAATGAAAGTGTCTTAATGGGAACGGAGTTTCTTAACACTAGGTTCCATCTGCCTACCCTGCTATGTGAGGGAGGGGTACAGCGTAAAGCTAATTAATAAATAAAAAAATATTCATAAAAATTGTAAATATGAGTAACATGATCCGATGTTGTTTGTACGAAAGATATGTAGAGTTCGTCTCAACTACGGCAGTAGAGTCATATTGCGTTGTATCCCGAACTCTATAATATACTATCGTCGTTATAAAGTTCCTTAACAAATGAAAGTAACTACTTTATTTACATGGCACTGCACGGTGTGTATACTGTGCACGTTGTACGTATGGCCGACGGAGCTCTCCGGGCGGCGGTAGCGGTGCTCTGTGAGTGCCGGAAAAATTGTAGCGATTATGTTTGTAAATATTAAGGTGTGAATGATAGAGTGTCGAGCGCGCGACGCGCCGGGCCGCTGTGAGCGCGGGGCACGGCGGGGCGCGGGGCGGTCGGGCGGCGGGGCGGGGGGGCGGCGCGCAATTACGGCGTCATTAGCGGGCGGCGCTGGGCGGGGCCGCCCCTCTCCGGCGCCGGCGCGCGGCGCGCTGCCGCCGCCTCGAGCCCAGTCCGCACCGTGCTGCCGTCGCGCACGCACGCGCATGTCGTTCGTTGTTGAGTCCGGTGATGTGAGGTGGCCCCCGCCGCTACCGCAGCGCCGCGCGATTGACGCGCTTGTTTCGCGAAAGAGTGCGCCAGGTGAAGGCTCTAGAGCCTTCGAGCCGGCAAGACGCCGTCCACCGTGGATCTGAGGTACGGCGCCATGGCGGCGACCACGTATATGCCGGGAGAGCTGGATCTCGGCAGCATCGGCGGGTATCATGCCGCATCGCCGCGCAGTGCCGAGCCCGCCGACATGAAGTACCAGCACCCACTGCACGCAGGCGGCTCACCGTCGCCGGGCGCGCCCGTGGGCCTAAACCCGTGGGCGTCGCTACCGCCGGCGGACCCGTGGACGATGCACACGCACCACGCGCACGCGCACGCCCATCAGCCCGACGTGAAGCCTCCGGCCGCCCAGCACGACCATCGCCACCTGCAAAGCCACGGCTGGCACGCGCCCGTCGTGTCCGCGCACTATGGTGCTGGATCTCCGGTGGCGCTGCACGGTGGCTACCCAGTGCCCATGCACCAACACCACATGCTTCGCGACATGCAGCCCTCTCCACATCCGCTTCACCACCACCACGCGCTGGAGCGCGATCAGCCCGAGGAAGACACGCCCACGAGCGATGACTTAGAGGCATTCGCAAAACAGTTCAAACAACGTCGTATAAAACTCGGTTTCACACAGGCTGATGTAGGCCTTGCGCTTGGTACGCTTTACGGAAATGTTTTCTCACAGACCACGATATGCAGATTTGAGGCTCTACAACTCAGTTTTAAAAATATGTGCAAATTGAAACCACTGCTACAAAAATGGCTCGAAGAAGCGGATTCAACGACAGGTAGTCCAACGAGCATTGATAAAATTGCTGCGCAGGGTCGCAAAAGAAAGAAGCGCACATCCATAGAAGTTTCTGTGAAAGGAGCTCTCGAGCAGCACTTTCATAAACAACCAAAACCCTCTGCTCAGGAAATAACGTCGCTTGCAGACAGTTTGCAACTGGAGAAGGAAGTAGTACGAGTGTGGTTCTGCAATCGCAGACAGAAAGAGAAGAGAATGACTCCACCGAACACGCTGGGCGGAGAGATGCTGGACGGCATGGGGCACGGGCACTACGGGCACGATGTGCACGGTTCGCCGCCGCTGCACGCGCACTCGCCCGCGCTGTCGCCGCCGCACGCGCCGCACGCGTCGCACGCGCCCCACGCGCCGCACGCGCAGCACGCCCAGCACGCGCAGCACGGCCTGCAGAGCGCGCACACGCTGGCGGCGCACTAACAGTTCGCCCCGTGGGCGCCGCCGCGGCCTTACTACGCGGAGCCGCACTAGCCGCCCGCGGGATCCCAGCTGTACATAGCTGTACATAGTTCACGGAAGCCCAGTTTCAGTTCTCGTTAGGCGCGCGGCCAGTGACCTCGTAGTGAGTGACAATGCGGAGCCGCCGCGCGCCCACCGCCGGCCGCCGCCGCCGGTAAGTACCCGCCCGGCGTCGGCGCCGCCCGCGACTCGTGCTACCGTGACAGACGATTCCATCGAATTTATTTATAGATATTATGAATTAACGATGTTGACGCGCGCCGCCCTACGCCCTACGTCGCCTGCGAGTCGGGGCGGGAGGCGGCGCGGCGCGGACTAATGTAAAACCGTTGCTACTATTGTAAATTTATGATTAGTGATGAGACGAAAGCGAAGCTCGAATCGGGTCGGACCTTCGCCCAGTGAGGAATACGAAAGAGTCAATAGGTGCAATTTTTGTTTTAAGTGCTCGATAAAGCCCGCGAGGCGGCGCGCCCGCTGCTGCCCGGCATCAGTGCGCCCACTGGGGCGGCCAGTGGGGCGCCAGTGCTCGCGCTGTTCCGGGCGGCGGTGCCGTCGCGCTGCGCCGCGAGGCTGCTCACGTAACTTATTGAAAATGAAGCAGATACGATGCCAAAATGGTTTTATTCCTGTTTTAATTGTTTTGTTGTTTTTTCGTTTGTATGTAATTGTGGCCAATTTCGGTACTTAATTTTTATATAAATAGGTATTTTTTTATATAAAGTAATGTTATTTCCACGTATATGATGATATATATAAAAATGTTCTTTATAGAAGTGAGATATATAGAGTCCAGTCTCTCCGGGCCGGCACTCTGCCGGTCCAGTGCTCGTCCGTCAAGGGCACGCCACACGCTGCGCACGACACTGCGCCGTACTGTTTGTTTGTCCGGTTGTTTGTTTGACTTTGTTACGGACGCGAGTGCCGTAGTGTATGCTAGTGCAGTGCGCGAGCCCGATACGAACCAAACCCAATGTTGTAAATGTAATTATTTCGTTATTCTCAACGAAGTTGACGAGTTGATATGTATATAACTGTATAAACTATGCTAGGTGATGACGAACAGACGGCAGTGGTAGTGCGAGCCTCTCGTAGGTAAATAATGAATAATTAGTCTTAAAATGTTTTATATTATTATCTAAGTATTTAAATAAACCAGAGTAAATATTTTATTTGGTAGTATTATTGATGAATCCCGGTCGATACGACAACTATTTAACCATAATGGGCGCTCATTGTAGAAGTAGCGCAGGTAGAGTCAAAATGGTATTCGTTTGATGTAACTAATATTATCCTGTATGCTCAGCGAGTGCAGGCTTATATAGAGGTATCTGTAGAAGGCTTGGACTTGAACACATAAAACATTCATTATACTGGCGGCACGGCGAAGGCGGAATGGCAACGCGACGGTGACATGTCGCATTACCAGTCTTCACAGATGTCGAATTTATCACAACTTCATTTTGAATATGCGAATACCTAACACACTGACAAAGCATTACAACTTACATTTTATGTTTTTGCTTGAATTTTTAAAATCGAATCGTCTTTGGAACGATCTACATACTTAAATAGCCTCGAATATGTTTTTAAAGGTAATCAATTTGAGCGACACTATTAATTGAATATAAATTTAATGAGAGATAAAAATCTGCTACATTTTATTAGAGGCATACCGAACACTTAATAGTTACTTGTAAGTTGAACTATTAATTACTTACTGAGAATTATCAACTGGTCCTTCACTATGAATGTAAATGTCTTTTTTTTTTTTCAAAAAAACACGAACTTTTGATATTTATAAGGTAAAAAAATCTGAAATCATTCCTTTTATGACCTTTATTTGCCTTTTTTATTAAAGTAAGCAAAATCGATGTCGGTTATAATCGTAAACAGCGTGTAACATCGATATTTGTACAGAACTAATCGATCACGTTGTTTACGCGAGCGCAGGAGTCCCGCCTCGCCGTTGATTTATTGATGTAAAAAATTGACCTTTCATTTGAATTACGTAAATTTCTTTATGGTCACCGTATTTTTATGTTTAATCTTTATGTTACCGACGCAGTTTGTAATGGGAAATCGGTATTTGTTTCCCATTGGGTATATTTACTAAGATTAATTGATTTCTAAGAGTATTACTGACTCTACATAAATAAAAAAAGCTTATAAAAACCTTTACGATACCTAAACATAGGAGGATATAAAGAGGACCAATATATGTATAAAAATGGTATACTTAATCAATTTGAGTGAAAAAAAAAATATATATAAACAATTATGTAATATGAAATAAAAAAAAGTAACACACTTTAGAGAATTTAAATAAAAAACAAATTAAAGTTAATTTGAGGCCGGTCGTGGCGCAGCGGCACGAGGTGTGACTGCAAAACCGACTGGTTGTGGGTTCGATTCCCACTCGAGGAGATGAAATATTTACTTAAATTTATATTTCCATTTCTTCGCTCT